>JAJEKB010016991.1:4113-35921 GCA_022393335.1 Macrotrachela quadricornifera | reverse complement strand
AGAAAAACCAATAGATTAGAATTTTTTTTTGTTTTAAATAAATGAAATAATTATTTGAATATTTGTAATTTTTCATTTAGTAATGATCATTCAATATAAAGGAGATACATATTTTTATGAGAGAAATTTAACGATAATTATTGATATTGTCTCATATTAATTCACGTACAATTCGAAAAATGAAATATTTTAAGTAGTATAATAGATTTTGTGCTTCAAGACTAATCACTACATACATTTCCATATTTAATGAAAAAAGAGTCTCGATTATTTGAACATATTTTTTTGAGATTAATATGACAACTTCTGATAAAAATCTATTTTTTATCAAAGCTAAAGACTAAGCTGTTTGTTGTGAAGTCACAGTTGGGTTACACATCACTTCTGCGCGCTCGCACTTTCGCCTAAACAACACACTGCACGAAAATGTCGTGTGACAAGTTGATATATGATTTATTTCTAAAGATTAATATACACAAAAAGGAAAAAAAATATTATCACCGAATAAAGTCATTTTAAGAGAAATATTATCTGGCTGTAGCTGTAGCTGATGTTTCATTAATATTATTATTGCTATTATTAATGACTAATGATGATGATCTCGTATAAAAAAGAAATAATCCACCACATAAACATCGATTATTTAAACGATGAGCTAGAAATGGATATGGTTTTGTTTTAAAAATTCGTGAAAAATTCGAACAACGTAAACATCGACGAAATGTTGAAGTTGATGATAAAGACATTTTATTAAGAGTTATTATGTCAAATTTATTATCTTGTAGATTATCATCATTTAAAAGTGCACTACTATAAGATGATAATGTTGATGACGATTGACCACCACTACCACCATTTAATGTATCAGCTGTTATTGGACTTCCATAGAGATGAGCAGCAAATGCTGGTGGTTGTCCACGAATAAATGTTTGTGGTAAACGTGAATTTTGAATAAGAAATGGATATGATTTTGGAAACATTCCATCTGCTTTTGATTGTAACATTTCAATATCTAATACTGAGAATTCTTCAAGAAGAGATTCATCAAAATTACCTAATTTTTGAGCTAAAAATATAAGAAAAATATAGAATAGAATATTAAGATAATAAATAAGGAAATATGAAACAGTTCAAGTCATTATTATGTAGATAAAAACAATTCTCATACTTATTGAATTACATATCTATTTTTTTGACGATTTAAACTTAAAATTGATGCTACACTTAGGATTAATTTATAAAAAAAAGTCTTGTCTGTTAAAATAAGAAAATCTACCTTCAATTTTTTGTATAAGTTTAGATAAACTATTATAAATATCTTTTAAAACATCTTTTTGTGTCGATTGATTTGTTGTTTGTGATTGTTGAGTATCTTGTGTTGCTTGTGGAGTTTGTGATACTGGTTGTATATGAGCTATTTTACTATATGGAATTTTGTTCATTTTATTTAGTATATAAAAATAAATAATAAATTCTCTTAACCATTGTATTTGTCTTGAATCATTAAAAAGATGTTTACATGTTAACCATTGTGGAATTTGTTGTAATTGTAAATAACCAATAAGATAAAAAATAATATCTGATATCCAATTAATTATTGATGTAAATGATATTAATTGATAATGTCGTGGATCAATTGTTATTGAATCAATTGTTACTGGTTGATCACCTAAATATTTAATACGTTTTATATCAAGATTTTGTATAAATGATGTTTGTTGAAGTATTTCTTGTGCTGAATCAACAAAATTTCTATTTGTTGGTTCATATATAAATAAACGAAGATAATCACGAACAATTAATAAAACATGATAAACAAGTAAACTAGTTAAATGTTCACAACTATCAATTGAAAATGGACAAGCAAGACGATGTAAATGATAAAGACATTGTTTAAAACGAATAAAATAATTACGTTTATATTCGATTATTTGTTCATCATAACGTATTATTAATTGATCAATAAGTTCATTTATTATTACATTATCATAATTAGAATTTGAAATAAGACATAATATATCCCAAATATCAAATGGACTAGGACTTTGAACTATATATTGTTCAAATAAATGAATAAGTACATTAAGCATAGATGGTGATGATGCTTGTTCAAGATTAATTGTACGAAGAAGAACAATAATACCACTTTGAGTAAAACCAAGACAACATGATCCTATGAATAGAATAAATATGAAAAAAATTTTTATAGATAAATTTTATTGTTTAGGATTTATTAGATAATTCAAAAGTAAAGTGAATATCTTTTCCTTGATATTATAGAACTAGTATTACTTAAATATCGTTACCTTTTTTTGTTTCTTATCAGAGTTTCTAGTATTTCGTTTTCTGAATAGTTTTTGGAACCAATTAAACAATACATCTTAGACATTTTTTTTGTATTTACTGCTAGTCATCTCGTTCATATAGCTAATCCTTTTCAATTAAGATAATAAAACTACACGTTCTTTCACTAAATAGAAGGTAAAAAAAATTGCATAAAGGATATAATAACATCTGTACACGACCTATACTTTTAAAGAAGTCATATATTTCATCAGTACTGCTCCAAAATATTCAGAAATGTGTACATTGATTGTCTTTGCTTACCGATGTACTCTAACTCAATCATCAGCCTACGAAAATCATAAATAAAAGAATCATCTATCATCAAGAAATATATGGGCTTGTGAAATGACTTATACTTTCAAATTTTGGTATTACTTTGAATCTCGACAATTAAAGTTAAATCAGTGGGATATTATTAATATACTTGATTATCATTCATTACAGTAGAGAGTAATGAGATATGTCATTTTTAACTTTAACAAATCTATCAAAATATATTCAACCTACAATACTATTTCTGATTAAAATCGATCAGTATCGCAAAATTTGACCTTAAAATTCTACCTGAAATCAGCTATCATACTAGCTTATTAGTGTCTATCTGACATTAATATAATATTCTTATCGATCTTATTTACATAATTAATTTTACTCTTATTTTTTTAATATACCTGAATATGTATGTTGAATTCGAACAAAAAATTCTGATTTATTATTATTAGATTGTGTAAATAAATTTATATTATTCATTGGAAAACATTGTTCTTTACATTTTAAATTTAATTTATCATAAACAAGCATTGATCCATCATTTAATGCAACAAGTATTTGTCGACCAAATTGTCCTTGATAATCATTATCTTTAATTAATAATTGACTTGGTGATAATGCTATTGATGTAATATGTGCTTGAGGTGAATTAAGTAATGTTATTGATATCCATTCTTCTTGTTCAAGATTATATTCATAAAGATCAATTAAATCCCCATTAGATGATGTTACATGTGTAAGAATACAATCATTTCCATTACGTTGAAAATAAACTAATGATTTAAGTGTACCATAACATGATGGAATACGAAAACCACGACGTCGACATGATATATATGATAATTTTGGTTCTAATGTTTCATAATGAACAACAAAAAAATGAATAAGTGCACCTTGTATATGTTCACCAAGAATAATATTAAAACCTTTATCTGTTGCATATATATCACATAATGAAACATTAAGTGGTTCTTGTTTCGAAAGACAGTAATGTTGTGATGGTAATAAACGATCAAGTGATAATGTATGAATCTAAAAATAATATAAATAAAATTTCAAATGATTAATTTAATAATTACTGTTCCTGATGTTGTAACACAAACAAAATTGCCAGAATTAAGAGCATATGATAACATCGATGATTGATTATTATCTTTTCCATAAAATAATGAATCTTTTCTATCAAGATTAACAATTATCTAAATATATATATGTGAAATAATAATTTTCTATATATATATTTTTTTTTTATAAAAATACAAACTGGATCTTTATGAAATATATATTTTGCAATAAGAATATCTTCATTTGTTTCATATTGATAAATATTTTCCATTGTATTTATACAACCATTCTAAATCAATAACATGATATTTAAAAATATATATATAAATAGATATAATTTACCTTCATTTTAAATATTCGACAAATTCCTGCTTGATTACATACGAGTAAATATGTTCCATCAAGACTCCAAACAAGATGAACAATAGGTACATTTGATGTTGCTATTAAACCAAAATGCCATGGTTGTTCAAGTGCACAAACATATACACAAAATGATGATTTAGCTGCTTGATGTAAAGGTCTTCAAAATGAAAAAAAGAAAAGAAAAATATACAAAATAAAATAAAAATAATATTTAAAAAATTATACGTTGAAACAAGATGTGGACTATATTTAAGTTTACTTGATGCTAATAAATAATAACATGAACAAGCAAGAATATTCATACAAGATATATCCATTGTTAATACACGTTCAAATTCTTCACCATCATTTGACATTTTAACATCAACAGCATACACAATTTCCATATTTAATATCTTAAAATCTATAAAAATAAAATTAGAAAATAAGATGATTGTTAATCGTTTTGTTTTGTTTTCGATTGAGTTAAACTATATAGCTTATCCGTTTAAATTTGAACCAATCAATTTCTATTCCATGTTTAACACTTTTTTATCCAGATTTTCTTATTTGAAAGATGCATCATATATTTATATTTTTAAAATTCTTTTCAAATTCGAAATTGTATTTCAATAAATATTGTATACTATTTTAGAATATGGAAAGCTTCAATTTTTTTTGTTAGAAATTTACAAAAAAAAAAAACAAACTTTGATATTTATAAATAGATTGATAGCTGATGAATATGATGGAACAGTATTGAAAAATCTTGATTTTATTTTAGGTTTAAAAAAAATGACCAATTGAATTTCATTTAGCTAATAAATTTACAATTCTTTTACCAATTTAATATAATAAGATTAACTTGATTGTAGTATAATCTTTTATTGATATTCTTATTTTATCACATTAAATCTTCCTTTATTATATATAATACTCACTTGTGATAGATCTTTTACTAATTAAAAAAAAAAACGTTACTCCTTTGAACCGTAGCATAAAACATTTTGTAATCTTTTTCGACATATGTTTTCTTAAAAGTTCTTGAAGTTTATCAATGAATTAGTATGAATAAATGCTCTGAAGAGTTGTCATTGAAAGTTATACCTTCGGTACTTTTTCTTTTTTTTTATAATCATATTAATAGATATCGAAGAAATTGTCAAAATGTCTAAAATTCGAGTGACATGGATTAGACAGCTACAGATTCAATCCCACATATTCTTCTGAAATATCTTTCTTTGAATTAAAGAGTTAAAAATAACTAAGAAATATTGTAAAAGAAGAATATAAAAGTATTATAATCTGATAGAAATTCTTCTATATTTAGATTCAACATATAAATCAAATCGAACTCTATGATTCAAATAGATTAATAAGTTGTATTTTTTCTCTCTAGTCAGTCAGAAAACTAACTATAAATTAATATTTATAATCTTTATTAATAATCTCTTATATTATGAAAAAATGAATATCTACAAACAATTCTTGCGGCATAAAAAAAAAGATATTGAACTAATTATATTGTACTATGTACTCAAAATTAATTAAGACAATAGCTAGATTTTATTGTTTGTTAGCCTGTGTCAAAGTGAAGTAGAGAGCTTTTCTCGTACTTTGTTTAATATTTCAAATCCAATGAAATATATCATTTTTATAATGTAATTTTAAATATATAGATCGAATATAAAATGTAATTGATATGGTAATATTATAGAATTTCAATAGAACTCGAGTAGCGTAAAAGTCATTTTGACATATTCTTTAGCATTCTTAAAATATAGAATTATTGCTAAAAAATAGAAAGTATGCAATCGACATAAGATGTATCAGAGAATAATCACATAGATTTTTCTCATATTCTATTCTTATTAATAGCAACAACGAATAAAAAGCAAATATATTTGATTGATTCATATATATTACTCATTTATTCAATTTAATATAAAGAACTTTTGATAAAATAGTAGGAATCTAATGATTATAATGTATATCTATTTTCCCACATACGGATGTTTATTTAATTATTAATCGCTAATTTTTTTAATTCTCATTGATCTAGAAAAAAAAACAGAAGACGTAGTACATTATATGAGAAAACTATCTTAAAGCAGAGATTTGTAATAGGAATAGAAAATCTAGCCAGGAGAAAGAAAAATGAAATGAGAACGAGACGGATATGAAATTATATAAGAGATTGTTACTATAGAAACATGAAGAGAAATATTAAAAAATTTAAACAAAAACAAAATTTTAATTTACTTTAAGATCAGTCACTCATTAGAATTGAATTTTCTTTCGAATTATTCTATATCTCTTTGGAATGCTGATGTAATGACATTTAAAAGCGTCTAGATTCAAATTATATTTTATTATAGAAATTAATTCTAGAGAGATAAATATTGATAAAGATATACAAATGAATGTACTTTAAAAAAGGTGAATCAGTTAGAACGTGCTAAATTTTCTTTAAAAACAGGAACTAGAGAATTAATAATTAAGGTAATAAAATTACTATTACGATAAACCAGAAGATCTGCATTTTTTAAAGTGATTTATCTGTGCTTAAAATTTTGAACATGAAAAAATTCGGACAAACACATCGATTTCAATAAGATCATTTGTTGTAATCACTCCACATTAACTTGAGATATTTAAATACATGTAATTTTTTAGTATCTTTTCTGCATGAGTTAAACCTCGCATAGGATTGATGTAAACATACATCATAGTTTAAATGTAATATAATATTTGTATTCAGCCAGCGAACATTATTTATTATGAATCAATTGAAGTTTACAATTAATTCTACTATCATTGAATAGAAAAATAAAGAGCATGTTTTTTAGCTGTAAATAACATTGTGCTTGTATTCATGAAATTTTATCTTATTAATCACACAATAAATAGGTCAGTGCATATGGATTAGGTTACAATGAAAACATGAAGATTTAAATATTGTTTATAAATTTCTAGGTTCAGACATGAAAATATAGTTATTTTTGATCTTTAATACTATATAATTAAAGTAAAAGTATCAAAATAATAAATATCTTCTATTTCATAACAACTATAAAGAATAATATAATATATATATATATATATACATATTATTTTCTATTAAGAAACGAGTATAGATACTAGTCAGGAAATATGCTCAATCAATTTTCTTCTAATTATAAAGGTTAGTAAAGCAACTATTTTAAGAACATATAATATTATTTTATTTTTTTGATGACAGACAGGAATATCAGAAAAATTTACAAATTATTCAGTAACCTTTAAAGTTATTGCTTTTATTTATTTTTATATGTTAGTAGAATTTTAAATAGTCTACATATGTTAAATTCATATGCTTATGAAGGCGTTTAAACATTTCTAAAAAAAGATTTTTTATAATCCTTACATAAAATGTACTACGTCAACAAGTATCTCTAATTTCGTCTAATTTGATGACGTAAACTCCTCCGGAACTGAATTGATTCTTGAAAAAGATAAGATGTCTTAAGATTTTTCTTTTTTAAACTATAATTTTGTCAGTAAAACTTAATATTTGATGTGTCACATTAAGCATAACTATAATTATATAAAATTCAACTAAGATTTTTATAGACATCAATAAAAAATGATAAATTTGTTAATCATATTCTTTATGTCAAAAACAATGTCATCAATTGTGCTTTTCTCTATCCCGTTTGACTCTTTTACAATAATATTTCTCGATAAAGTTCTTTGCTTTTGCTCTGTTTGTCTGTCTATTCCCATTAGATTGCATTGTATACATCCTTTAGACAATAAACAACACTGATTTTCTTCTTTTTGTGTATCTCATTTCCATACGATTCTATGTTCACGTCATTCTATTTGAGATATGATTGACATAGATATGTATTTGTAAACATTTATGTGTATAATAATATAAAAGGTCAAAATGTGTTAAATTTTTAACGTTTATATATTATGATAGGCAGAAAAAAAATAAGAAAGTATATGAAAAGGACTTATGATTTATTATATACTTCCTCGTCTCATTACACAAAATAAAAATGCAGACAGGAAAATCCCATGACGTGTCTCGTGTCATAAAGAACAAACGAAACTATCTTTTCTATATCAATGGTTTATATATAGTATATACATGATACTATGATAGAGTTCCACTATCTTGAATAAAAAAAAAAAAACAAGAAAGGAAAGTCGAATATTATAATGATGTTTCTTTTTAGAGAAGAAAATGTCACCAGCTAACATTAAAAGGAGCATGATGCGCATAATTTGATAATAATAACGACAGTTTATATATTCTTATTTTCTTTATTCAATCATTCATAACAAAAAATTCAATTTTTATTTTTTTTTTCTATATCTTTCGATATAACTAAAAACAACATTAAATGACAACAATAAGTTAAGAAAAACCTTATGTCATTGCAATTGATTTCATATTTACAGTTGTACTTTCACCACCATTAACCATACTTCCAATAAAATATCTTGATGAATGTCTTCTTGTTGTTGTCTGATCAGTTAATCTTTCACGTGGTTTACAACCATTTCTTAACATATATAAACGATGTTTAAATTCTTCACGATATATACGTGATAATAAACAATTTGTATAAAAACGTGTTGCTGATATTAAATACCATGAAAGATAAATTAATATAATTATTAATCTTGCTACTATTGATTGTGCAACAAATGTTGAATATTTTTCAAATAAATATGCTATTTCAGTTATAATATGTACAAGAATAAATGGAGCAACATTTATTGATATTAATACAACCATTTGAGTATCTATACGTGAACGACGTCGACGATAATGTGCTAAACGATTTGATGTATTTATAAGTTGAGAATAATTTGTATTATTTGTTGTTGTTGATGATGGTGAACTAACAAATGAATTTGATAAACGAGTTGTAACTGTTGTAGAATTACAACGAACAATAGTTTCTAATTTAAGAGACATAGATTTATCACTAAGTAGTTGTTGTTGATTATTTGTATTTGATGTTCGAAAACGTTTTTTAAGATTAATTGTAATTAAACATGTACGACTTATTGATATAAGAATAATTGCAATCGGTACTGTCATATACATTGTTATATAAATAGCATGAATAAATATTTCACAAATAAGATTTTTTTGTCCACAATCATCATTAATACATAAAAATGTATAAATTATATTTTGTAATAAACTGAAAAATATTGTTAATAAACATAAAAAAATAAAATTTTTTCGTGTACATAATGTTTGACTTTTTGTTGGCCATTCAACTTTAATCCAACGATCAACTGATATAAATACAAATATCCAAGAAAAACCAAAATAAAGTTCATAATTAAAACTAAAGAAAATAATTTCATTTCAAAATTTTTATTATATTAAATAATAATAAAAATTTATCTTACATTGTAAAGAATCGACATAAATGAATTGATATAGTAAATACATTTATTTGATAAATAACATCAAGAAAATATTGTAAACTTGCAAATAAATTTAATATATCAACAAATGCCATAATAAGAAATAAAAATCCTGTGGAATGTCGACGAAGTTTTTTTGAACTAAATGTTATTATTGATAAAAGACATCCCGTATAACCAAATATATAAAGTATAATACAAGTAAATGCAATAAGGAAACGTAAACCAGGAATGTGAACAGGTATAAGTAATGCTGCTGTTGTTGTATTATTTGTACCAAAGTTCATTATGGATAAATATATTCTTTGTTATGTCTTACAAGATCTAATGCGTCAAAAACGAGAAAGAACTAACGGAAATTATAAGAGAAGAAAAGAATCGAGAAGAGAGAAAGATAGATAGATATCTTTTTCTTCTTCTTCTTTTTTTTTTCTGCATCAATTATTCTCATAATAATTGTAAATGATAGACCAAAACAATTTAACACTTTCATTCTCATATAATTCAATAGTTCATTATAAATGCTTAAGTTAGGATATAATGCGCATATATTTGAATGCGTCAATCTAAACTTATTTTTTTGATCTATATACAAAAAAATGATGTGTGTCGACACGCGATTTGCATGTCAATAAAATACAAAAAAAAAAAAAAGAAAGAAGCACGCATTGCTGACGTTCTAGGAAAAAATACTTTTCCAATGCCAATTACATATGTTGTGTAAGTCTTACCACTTAAAGCACTCAAATCGCAAAGGACCAAAAACCTTTTCTTTCTCTTACTATTTTTTTTATTAATACATGCAACTATGACATGTTTTATTTTTGTTCTTATATATCTGTCACTTCATATAATTTCCCATGATTTAGTTATATTTATATAATATGAAAATAAAAATTTATCTTAATGATTATAACCAAGCATTCAGAATACTTAATAATCTATTCAAAATAAATTTATTTTTAGTAAGAAAAATTTTTTGGTTAGTCTCATCAATTTTATTATTATTTGTCGGCGTCTATTTGATCTTTTACTTTTCATTGAATATTCAGTGTAGGCATTTCTTACCTTATTTATCTGTGGAAACGTCATTATCAAGAAGTTTAGTCAGCACGTAATCATGTAAACAAAAAGAAAAGAGAGACTAACAAATAAATTATTAAATAGTATAGTCATAATTCTTTCATGCATCTCCCTTTTTTTTTCTACTTCTTTTTATAAACATTTTAAAAATCACATTTTTTATTAATAGATAACTTAGATAAATAGATCATATTACTAACTGTAACTATTATGAAATATCAAAAGCATGACGTATATCCGTCTGTTTTATTATTATTATTGTCGTCCACACATGTTTGTTATTATTATGAATAGCCTGGAGTCAAATAGAAACGCATTGGAAGAGAAAAGGAAGAAAGAATAAGAATATAATAATAAAAGTTCTTTAAAAAAATTGCGTTTCCTATTACTATTCGAACACCATATACTATTAGTGCTTAAAAATATGGTAGAATTGTATAGCGTCAAAAAGAAAATTGACAGATATCTTCGTCTTATCCTTATGAAATGTCTGCAGGCTTTTTTAACATCTCTTTTCTGAGATATATTTTGATCAGAACATGCTAGAAGATATATTTTTATTTTTACAACAAAAAAAAAAGAACAAAAGAAAACAATTTTATATTTGATTAATTTTGATGCATCGTACGATGTCTTAAGATTTCTATACTTGTTAATTTTAATGTTTGTTTACATATATCACAATAATAATCTTTTGTTGTCGGAATTGCACTAGTTATTGTTGTTAAACTGTTTAATATATTATTTTGATTAATATTTGATGGTGCTGATTTAAAAATAGGATTATCATCTTGACATAAGGCTATAAACAAAAATAAAATATACATTAATATAATGAATATATGGTTATATCTATATTAAAAAAGAGTGTATTTTTATTTTCTTGAAGTTAAGTGCAAATAATATTAACAAAATAATAGAAAGACTAGAGGAAAAATATCTAAAAATAGATTTTTTTTTTGTTTTTTCTTCATATACTTTCAGACAAAAACATGACTGAAAGAATAAATACTAATTATAAAGCGTATAATTTTTAAAGTTAATTATTAAAAAAGTACGGAAGGAAACACGAGATGTTTGACCAACTTCTTTCATAAAAGTCTCGATTATAAACATAATTGACTTTTCATACAGTGTAAAATATATAAATATTATTTTTGATAATTTTCTATAGGAAATTTAAAAAACTAATATTTACAATTTAATTGACATTGATTTTCATGTGCAATACGTTCAGCAACTGTAACAAGTATATCTTCATTACAATATGAACAAATCCAATGTTTTTGCATTGTTGTACCAGCATATTCTGACCAAAATGATTCTTGATCATCATTTGATCTTAAACTAAAAATTATAAAAAAAAATTTCTATTTTACTTTTTAAAAAATAAAATCATTTACAAACCAATTATATGTTAAATATTCATTTATTTTATTACTTTCATCTTTAATATTTGTTTCATTATTTTCTTCATCATCTTGATTTGTATATCGATAGATTGTATCTAATTCAGCTAAATAATACAAAAAAAAAGTCTTTTATTTTGAATAATAATAATAATAAAAATGATCTACCAGGTAGAACACGTCGAATAGCATAATGCGATGAATTATCAAGAAATTCAATCATTTTTATTGAAACTAAATGTTGTAATTCATATGTACGTCGTTTTGAAATAAGTTCAATATCAATAGATTTATTTAAATCTATAAAATCAATATTTCTTTTTTATTAAAAAAAACCAAAATTATTTTTATTATACCTTGTAATGTAAGTTGAAGTAATAGATCACGAGCATTACGTAAAAGTAATACTGATGAAATAATATTTTGTGCTATTTCAGAATTTTCAAATGTTATTTCAAGCCATTGATCACAAAGAATACGAGTAAAATCATTATTTGTTTCAAGTGTTGCTGAATATAAAAATAATGTTTGCATAGCTGGTGTACGCATAACATTCATTATATATGGTTTATTTGTTTCAATTAATGTACTAAAATATAATAAAAAAAATTATTTTATTTAAAATAATTTTAATTTGTTACTCAATAAACTCAATAGCGTCAGGTGTTTTTTTTTTGATAAATAGTGTACACAGATGTCAATTTGAATGTCAACGTAATATTTCATTATATATTTGCGTTGTTTTTTTTTTTGTATACTCTTTATATTGAATGAATAGAATATTTTTATGTATTTCAAGATAAAGATAATTTATGAGAAAATATGACAAATTATTAAATCGCTATTGAATCTAGTATATATTGGAAGGATAAGGATAAGTACTATATGCTTCGTAACAATAAAAGCAATAATAAATGAACTAAAATTTTCACATATATGCTAATTATAAAATGAATGTCTACGAAAAATCTTCTATGAGTTAATGTTTGTACCTTTGAATAAATGAAATATTTTTAATAATTATTTGTTATGTCAAAAATAAAAATATAAAGGAAGAAGCATCAATCTATTCTCAAACTTTGACATTATTATTAGAATAAAATGTCTTAATAATGATAGATCTAGTAACAATAATAATAATATATCTTTATTTAGACGAGATCTAAAAATTGACTATGTCTAGAATATTTTATAACTCATTGAGATCTATTATTTGAAAATATATATGATTTAATAGTAAAAGATATTTCTTCATTAGTTGAATATACTTACACATAGACAAGAAGTTCATGTTGATTACTGAATACAATTTTTTTATTATTAGAAGTTATTGTTGTTGTTTTAGTTGCAGTTGGAGGAAGTAGATTATCTGGATCATAAGTAAAAACACTAGTTGGATGTAGAACAACAAATTGTTTCGTCTAAATATGAATAATAAATAAAAATTTTCATGAAATTAAATATTTATTTTTATTTTTAATACTTTTGTATGAAAAAATTGATCACAATCACGTTTATAATTATTGAATTCATCAGCAATTGCAACTTGTGGATAAAGACCAGAACAAAGAATTAATTTAAGCATATTTATATCTTTTGTTCGATAATTTTGACTATCAGTTGACATTTCTTTTAATGAGGATATATCATTTATAAGACGAAATTCAATATCACGAATTTTATCTGTTGTTTTTAGAACTTCTTTTTTTATATTATCATCACCATGATCATCAGTCATTGAGGATTCCTATAATAAGAATTTTTTTTTTGTATCAATTAGAAACTAAATATAGGTTATAATAGATAATCTCTTTTTGAAACTATAAAAAGATATACTAGAAATGATATTAAAATTTATCATTCTTTTATTACATAGAAGCAAATTCTTTGCAATTTTATTAATTTATTGTATCAATTTAATACTAAAAAAATATAAAGTTTGAGATTAATGGAAATTTCAATTGAAAGATTTAGAAATATAGTGTATTAAGATGATGAATATTTTAAAATAAAGGATATGTATATGTCTTTAGATACTTTTGAGAATGATTTTATTAATGTAATATCTCTAGGACATGTCACTGAAAAATTAGTTGATATTTGACCTCGAGCAAAACATCTGGAATATATATAAAAAGAAATATTATTAATGTACAAACATTGATAATCTGCTATACGTTTTCTTCTATTCCGAAATATTATTTTCTTGTAAAAATTGACAATATTATTATAATTTCTTAGTCATAGTAGAAGCTATGTACCAGAGATAAAATAACTGAATATCGTATTTTTCATGTAAAATGTATAGTTTATAGTTCGAAGAGTAATATAAATAAAGATCTTTATAATAGAAATCAAAATATAATACGAAGATAAAGTATTGATAGAAAGTCGGAATTCTTTTAGTACATGCTTGAATAATATTTATTCATAGATCATTACTTGCTTCATTGGCTGTATTCTTTCGTTCACATTGTGGTTTTAGATTCTTTCTTTAAAATTTTCTTTTCGTTAATGCTCTATATTAGTTCAATAGTGTTAAAATTAGAATTATGATCTAGCCATTGATATTATTCATGATTATATTCCTCGTTAGGAAATGCATCCGAAGAAGCAAGTAATGATCTATGAGCAAATGTTATTCAAGCATATATAAAAAAAATCCTATACTTTAGATCAAAATACGATTTGTACTCATTTTCTGATTGGTAGTATCGATCTGAAAATGTGTAGTTTAGTTACTATGAGATCAATACGATAATCTAACAAAGTTGTGTTAATTAGATATCTATGTAGAATTATATTCGAAGGAACACAATTGATTCTTATTATTGTATATATAATAATTATTTTACATACGGTAGTTATTAGGAATGGATTTATAAATTTGACTTACTTCTAATTTTAGAAATTTTCTTTGTTTTGATTCTTTATCATGTTCTGATTTAAGATCTTTTAATTGTTGTTTTTTTCTCCAATGTTCACGTTTTTCAAGTGTTGTACGCGTTTTAGTTTGTCGATAATCAATTTCCATATTATAATCCTAAAAGATACAAAAAAAAAGCTTTTATTAAGAAATAAAAATAAAATAAAATAATATTCATACTCGAAGAATATCTTGAAATTGTCGACGAAGTTTTGTTATATCATAAAGACGTTGTTCTTCAACACCTCTTCGTTTACACCATGTTCGAGTATTTTGTCCATCAGATTTTACCTATCAAAAAAAAATTTCAAATTAAAATAAATCATTTCTTTGATTTTATTTATCTTACATAAATCCATTCATCAAAAAGATTTAATAATGTAAATGGATCACCATGATTAGACATCATTGGACGACGACGTGTTATAGTATCCGGATCACATTGTAGAAAACTAAGAAATGGTGATTGAATACTTAATGCTGATGCCATGATTAATATTGGATTAACATACTAAATAAATTATTTAGATTTAATGTATATATAAATATTTTATTAATTTCTTTTACTTGAAAAATACAAGCAAAAATAAGCATTTTTCCAATAGAAACATCAACAGGAAGTCGAGCAAGCATTGATCCAATTGATGTTAATGAACAATCAATTGTTGATAAAGCTGCTTGTTCTTGAAGACGAAGTAAAGCACTATCAATAGCTGTCATATCTGGTGGTTCAACAAATGGAAATCTATTTTGAAAAAATAAAATTATTATTTAAATTAAAAAAAAAATAAAAATTTTTTCTTTTACTTTCTCGGATCTTTTAAACCCATAGAAATCATTTGTAACATAAGTGAATCAAGTGGTACACGACGAATTTCAGGTGTTGAATATTCTTGAAAACTTAAATAATCATGTTCACCATATAAACGATAACAAACACCAGGTCCTGTACGGCCAGCCCGACCTTTACGTTGTTCAGCACTTGCACGACTTATATTAAATTCTTGTAAACGTTGCATTTTATATTTTCCATCATATGACATTTCTTTTACTTTTCCGGAATCAATTATAAAACGTATACCATCAATTGTTACTGATGTTTCAGCTATATTTGTTGATATAACACATTTACGTACACTTTCAGGTGCCATATCAAATACCTAAAAAATAAAATAAATAATCAAAAAAAAAAATAATTTTATTTTAAGAAGAATATATACTTTATCTTGTTCTTCTAATGAAAGTGCACTATGTAATGGAAGAATAATCCAACGTTGATTTTCTTGAGCATAAGATTGAGCTGCTTCCATAACACCTTGAATTTCAGCCATACCACTTAAAAAGATAAGCATATCACCACGATCTGTTGATGGATACTATATTAGAAAATAAAGAATGAATTAGAAAATATAAGAAAAAGTTATATGTATCTTTTTTTACCTTATTATCAATTTGTTCCATAATACGTAAATATGGTTTAGCATCAATTTTTGATGTTTTACTAGCTGATTCTTCAACTTTAATTGGAAGATAATTAACTTGGATTTTATATAAACGACCAGGTACCTAAATAAAAACAATATTTCAATTTAGAATTGTTTCCTCAGATCATTTTAGTTAGCCGAATAATTATAGAAATCTACAATTGTATCAGAGCTGCAACTATTGCAAAATGATGCTTGGAGTCATATAGTATTATTCAATAAATTATATAAATAACATTATCATTAATCACTACTCAAGTTTTGTCAGAAGAACTACTAACTCTGCACAACTTATACTTGAAATTCACTGCTATACTTTTTTCGCATTATCTTTTCTAACTAATTCATGTTGCTTAAAAACAGTTAACTTTTATGTTAAAACTCAGCATATTTCTCTCATTAACCTAGAGACATTACCATAAATGCAAACAGAACATTGAACTGTACGAATTTAAATACATCTATTACTATATAAGAATGAACTGTAAGCACAAACAGAGCACTAAGATGAAGACTTATACAAATTTATAGTTTATCTTATCAAAAAGCTATGAATAAAATCATACTTTAACAACAGGACAATTATCAAAATAATTTGAAAATAATTCAATATTAATTGTTGCAGACATAAGTATAACTTTTAAATCTTTTCGTTGA
Organism: Macrotrachela quadricornifera; assembly: GCA_022393335.1. Classification (NCBI taxonomy): domain Eukaryota; kingdom Metazoa; phylum Rotifera; class Eurotatoria; order Philodinida; family Philodinidae; genus Macrotrachela; species Macrotrachela quadricornifera. Next base: position 18,897 of record JAJEKB010016991.1, on the reverse strand, counting down.
GTGATTAAACATTTAATAATTCCCAAAATAAAATCAGTAAATAAATGACGTTCATGTACTTCATCAATTACCAATATATCATAATCAGATAAAGATGAATCTGTTTGTAGTTGACGTAAAAGTATACCTTTAAAACAACAATTTATATAATCAATCATAATAAAAATTCTTTACCTTCTGTCATAAAAATAATTCGAGTAGATTTTACTCGAGTTTTTTCAAAACGAACCTAAATATTATTAAATATTTTTAATTTAAAAAAAAACAAAACAATTTATTACTTGATATCCAACTTGATTATCATATTCATTTAATGTTTCATAACTAACACGTTTAGCTAATGATATACAAGCAATACGTCTTGGTTGTGTACAAGCTATCTTATCAAAACCAGCTTCAAGTAAAAATCTTGGAATCTATAACTCTAAAATATTACAAAAATTTTTTTCAATAAAATTATATTAAATTTAACCTGTGTTGATTTTCCACAACCAGTATCACCAGCAATTAAAATTATTTGATGAGTTTTTAATTCTTCAAGAATTTCTCGACGATGATTTGCAATTGGTAAATTACTTTGATCTTGTCGAAGTTTTTGAATACGTTTAAACTAATTTAAAAACAAAAAATCATATTCTTTTTTATTTTATATTTTATAAAAAAATTTTTTACTTTTTCTTTTTGATTAAAATCAAAATAATATTCAATTATTGACTTTAATTCATTCAATCGAATAGAAGATAAACGATTATGATCTATAATTTTTTCACCAGTCATATCATAACGTGGATCAGTATGTGTTATTGATTTATTAATTGTGATAGATATATTTAAACGATGCTTTTTATCATAAATTAATGGTAAATTTAATATATTCGATCGTTGTTGATTAGCATCTGAAGATATATAAATAAAACTATTAATAATGTTAGAATTTTTTTTCAATAATTAATACCAATTGGTATGGATTTAGGTGGTTGTTTTCGTCGTTGTTGAAATAATTGATATTTTTGTACGAATTTCCAAAAATCTTCGATATCTACAGGAGAACTATTCGAATAAAAAGAAAATGGAAAGAATTTTTATGAAATATTTCAAAGAATTTATAAACCTAAACATAGGATTATCAATAAGAAATGTTTCAGTAATATAATCACGTCGACTAATCCAATTAAACGATGGATCAACAGCTGGTTCTTCAACAGATTCATTTGGTCGATGTTGTTTTCGACGATCATCTTCATCGGAATGATCTTAAATAAAAGAACTTTAAAATCTTTCAAAATGATAAGAAAAAATTACATACAATGATGTCGTTTATGGGTTTTCGTATGGCTCATATTTCTAATAATGATGGTATTTCATCTATCAGAAAAGAAATTTGTCTCATTTCTAATATAAATAACCATACTCTTTGTCAATCAATAGATGTCACTTTCTTATATTCAAAAAAGAAAAAAAAATAATTTGGATCTCGTTTGTTATACGCCATCATCCTCGTGCCAACCTCAAGACTTTTGAAAAATGATGGCGTATAACAAACAAGATCCATAATATCATGAAAAAGAAGATAAATGCTTGGGTTGAGATATTACCTTTTGAACACATGGTTTTATAATTGATTCATATTACATACTACTCTATAGGAATAAAATAAAAAATATCTATAAGAACGATGATAGCATGGATAGTAGACTTTATTTCATCTTAGTTTTTAGACTTGCTTATCTTGATACCTCATACCATTATATAATATGGTATAGTAACTCAATAGAATATATTGTTATGGTTGTAGCTTTTGATTTTTAATCGCCATTAGACTTTCTGTATGATTGATTCTTTTATTATAGAAAGAAAGATGACTACAAAATTACTGATAATATATCAGTGAACGGACTATATAGTAGAAATAAAGAGTGGTACAAAGATAACAATTCTGATGTCAGTTCAATGGTTCATCGGATCCCGTTTACATACTACGGGAATAACTCGATGAAAGAGTGAATGACTTCAATCTTTTATTCAATATTATTATGTTGTTTTTGATACAAATTGAATTATTTATAAACATCGATTTTAATCAGTGAAATCCGCAAAGTGATGTTATTATATTTTGTTGTTTTTCTTTTCTTTCGTTCTGTTACATCAGGTGAAGGATAAATATGTGAAGTTTCAGCCAATAGCTCTTAAAAAAAAATAAGATCACTCTTAACTTCATCATCTTCTCCAAATATCATTTGATGCTCAGTATATGAAATAAATCTATCCATTAGAATATAAAAGATTTCCTTTGAAAAGAAAAATAGTTTCTATAAAACTCGAAAGTTATATAAAAAAAAAGAACTGAAGATGACCTTAATTACATTCCTACATACTATTAAAAAACTATCCAATAAAATAAACTAAAGTATATAAATTAATAATAAGTAAGAAAAAACTACAAAAAAAGAAAAGATTAATAATTATCATTTCCTTTGAGTTGTTCTTTTAATGTTGCATCTTCATCATTATCAGCCATACCATTAGTCTTTACAGCTTCGAATGGTTTCGATTTTTTACATGGCCTATATTAACAAAATCATACAAATCATGTTTACTATTTTATTAAAATATTAAACTTACCATGTAAGACCCATTTGTTCGACATCATCAATTGTTTGAGGCAATGGTTTATTTGCTGTTTCTGGACAAATTGTTGCAAAAGCAACAGCAATAAGAGATGTAGTACCAAAGACAACAATTGGAAAATGAACCCATACTCGAGTCTAAATAGATTAATTTAATATTAAATAAAAATGAATCAATCATATACTAAAATGTCATTGGATAATGTTCCGAGAACAGCACCAAAACGAGCAACCATTGAACACATTCCTAATCCTGTATTTCGAGTTTGTGTAGGAAATAATTCATTTGCATATATGTATATAATAGCATACGATGCTGATGCAAGAAATTTCAAAATGACATTAATTATAAACATAACAATATATTGTCCTTAAAAAATAAAATTTATTTCTTCATATTTTAAAAATAGTCAAGTACCGAAACTATTTGATAACATAAACATTTGAACAGGTACGACCATGAATGCAACAATTCCAAATAACAATACAAATATACAAAAAGGTATTTTACGACCCCATCGATCAAGTACAAGATGAACAACAAAATATGCAGCAATTTCTACTACAGCACCTGCAGCAAATGCTATATATGGATTAGTTAACCATGCTCCTAAAAGAATTTTTTTTTCATATTTTAAATTTTACAAACAATTTTTCATACCAGTATTTTGTGAAACGCCATAAAAAACAAGATTTTGTACAAACCTATTACGTATAAACAGATAATAAAGATAAAAGATTTTAAATATACTATTACCATTGAAATGACATATTAATTGCAATAATAATCATAACTTTTGATTGAAATAAAGTTCTTAAACCATGAGCTTTTTTTGGATGAAGTGCTGCTCTCTATAGATTTAAGAGTTTACATCTTGAAACGAATTTTTTTAATTACTTTTTTTTCTTCATAAACAAAACGTTCATATAAAGATTCATCAAAATGTGTTTTATTTATTTTAGCTATTCGACGAAGAATTCTTTCTGCATGAGTATAATGACCTTTCGAAACAAGCCAACGTGGACTTTCTGGAAGTATACTATCAAAAACAAAAGATAATAATAAAATTTTATTTCATTAAACTTACAGATAAAAGAAGAGAAAAGGCATTGATAATACTGCTAGAGCAATATTTAATAATCGCCATGTTCGAATAAAATAAGCAAATCCTAAAAGAACTAATTCACCAGCTGCAAAAAAATATTCAATAACAATTCCAGTAAATAAACGTTGTTTAGGTCCAACTATCGATAGAATATATAATACATTTAAAAAAAATCTAATTAATATACATCAACTAACCGATTTCAGCACCTAAAATTAAAAAAATATAAATAATTTTTAATTTGATATATTTCATTTATAGATTTTAATTATCTCAAATATTCAATAATAATGATCTAAAGGTTAAACTCAAAAAAATAAAGCATATTAACATTAATAATATAAGTTGACCTTTTTGTTTTTTTTCTTCGAACTCGTTTTATATAATCTACTTATTTTTTATATCTATATTACAAAGAGCAGAGTAATATGATATATTAGAATAAAACCTATGTACCTATAACAAAACCTGTAAGTGCAACACCACGTGTTGCACAAGCAAGTAAAAATCGACCGAGTACAAAGAATGCATAACTTATTTCAAAACCAAGTTTTGGATGTGGTACAAGTGCACACATAAAACCAGCAATAGTTATTACTATAAAAGAAACTCCCATAACAGGTCGTCGACCAAATCTTTAAAATAAACATCATTTTTCATATGAAATTATGTAATAAACTTACTTATCAGATAAAACACCAAATACAACTGAACCAACCATATAACCAAAGAAAAAAACAATTTGAACAAAACTTCGAAGAGATACTCGATCACAAACCATTAACCACTAAAATAAAAATAAAAATTTTTTTTTTTAATTTTATAATGATTATTTTCTAATAAAAAATTAACTTCTTCAACAAGTGTTGATTGATAATATTTTCGATCAAAAATAAAACTACTACATGCTACCATATGTCCATCATGATGATCACTTTTATTGATCATTTGAAAACATTTTTGACATTCACGTATAGATAATTGTTTTTGATATTGATGACATTGAGATTCACTTGGAATATAACGATGATGAATATCATTAGATATTGAAACATCCGACATATCATTAATTGGTGTTCGGCAATGAAAAGAAGGCGTAGCTGCTGTAAATGACCATGTATAGACCATGATTGGAGGAAGCATATATGTCAAACATATTAAAAAATATTTGGCTTTTTGGTATCGACCAAATACTCCTATATGCTCATAGAAATCATCGAATTGCATTGTTTGAAATGTACTACTAAAAAAAGAATTATATGATGATGATTAACTGCACTTCTCAACATATAGTCAACAAACTTCTGTTATGTTTCTTTTCTCTTCCACCTTTTTTTTTCTTTTTTTTTCTCCTTCGTTCTTTACCAGCTTCTTTTTTGTACGTAGATTAATAATGATCACTATTATATCATAAGAACGTGTAGTTATTTGTTGTAATCATGTTGTTGACACATGTTTGTTACTGTCTTCAAGTAAAACATTTTCATCATCTAATAATCGTGTTATTTTTATACTATATATAAAATTCATTTTTTTCTTTTCCTTTTTTATTATATTTGCTCTTTGGACTAGGACTTTTTAATGTTTTATTATTTTAGTGTTTTTGATAAGGGCAAACAAATACTCAGAAACACAAAAAAGAAATCTACCTAACACACTTTTGACTATCACATTGTTCGATTAAGAAAACAAACACACAAACATATGTAAAAAAAAAATTTAGTTCGAATTTAATCATTTCATTTAAACACCAGCTGATTCATTTGGTACAGTAACAAGATGTTTTCCATTTTGTAAATGTGTTTTAAACTGTTCAGCTATTGGATATTCTTTATATTCTCCATCACCAAATGGTATATTAACACTCATTTCAGATGATTTTGATGTTATAAATTCTGTATGAAGAGATGTTTTAGATAAATATATATGACAACCATCCGTTTTCTCAATTTGAATTGTTGGTACTTGTTCAATAACTTGTGCTTTCATACTTTTACAATTAATAAATTCAATTAATGATACAGCTGATGTAAATTGAAGACCAACTTTTGTACATTGATCAAGTACAATTGAATTAACTTTACCTTCAACTATAATTGTTGAATTTGTACATTTATATATATAAATACTATGTCTCATATTTGTATCAGTTATACGAAGATTACTTTTGCCTGTTTGATATTCAACTAACCATTTATTACCGTCAAGAACTAATTTAGGCGATCCAGTTGCTGATGTATTTGTTGTCTAAAAAGTGAAAAAAAAATAATATTTCAATAGAAAAAAATAAAAATAAAAAAAAAAGAATTCACTTGTGGTGATGCGCTTTTTCCGGATCTAGGTGGTACAGTTGGTTTTCCCTGGGAAACCGTTCGATTGTCTAAATAAAATAAAATAAAATAAAATTTTAATTATTCAATTAATTTACCTGCTTGTTGTCGTAATTCTGGATTTTTATGTGTTTTAAGCGCATCAGGTACTTTTTTTAAATGAGCTGTTACACCTTCACCTAATGAATTAATCGAACTCATTAATTCATTTCTGCTATCATCAGCAGGATCATTAAAACTTGTATTCGACATCATTGGAGGTGGTGGTGGTGGTGGCGGCGGTGGAGGAGGAGGAGGAGGACCACCAGCAGCTGCAGTAGTAGGTTTACTTGTAGCTGTATTTACAGAACCAAAATCATGTTTACCATGTGAAGCCCATGATAAACCAGTAGTATGATATTGTTTAACATACGCATGAAGACTATTTAATACTTTAATCCATAACTTAACCCATTCAGCATGAGTAGGATCTTTTTCTTTAAAGTCTTTTAAAACACGATTTAAATAAAATTGAGCCGCTTCAGTTGCATCTTTAATATGTGGAGCAGGTGTTGGTGAAACAAGAATCCAACCAAGTGCAGGAATACCTTCGGATATAGCTGATAAATGATTAAATAATGGTGATTTACGATTCTTGCTTGTAAATGCTACAAAAAAAAAGAACAGTTTTTTTTTTCTTTATTGTTATTTTAGATCAAATATTTTATATACATACCTGTAATAGCTTCAATTTCACTTGATTGTGATTTAATTGCATTCATTAATTGTGCATCAGCCGGTTTTTTACTTTGTATAGCTTGTCGTAAAAACTGCTGTTGAGCATTAAATAAATTTGAAACATGATTACTTATTGTTGTTAAATCATTTCCAATCTTTTGTGAAAGATTAATAAATGGTTTAACTGATTCATTAATTAATAAATCATAATCACGTATTACAGGTAGATGATCAACATCATTTGTTGAATTATCACTTGAACTTGATTGACCAGAAGATGTAGATGATAATCGATTGACAATTGATTCAAGTCGATTAGTTACTGTTTCAAGACGTTTTATTTCATTATCCATTTTTTTTTTAAATAATAAAATAGCAACTTGTAACTTACGAATGATATCGTTCTTGGTCGTTTTTTTTCTCGCTTTTTAACGGATAAGATAAGTTTATTTGAATTATGCAAAAAAAAAGGCAACAGGGTTGCTATGAATAATACTTGTAAAATAAATAGCACAAGTCATTATTTCATATTTATATACAAAAAAGGACGATAATTTTTTTGTGAGGTGTTAAAATGAATATGATTTATAATAGAATAGAAAAAAGATAAAAAAAAAAAAGAGAAATGCTTAACATATAAATCTAACTTAGAATATTTCTTTATATTGATTGTTTAGAAAAAACAAAAGACTGATATATAAAAAATTTTATTTTTGAAATAAAATAAAAAGACTCTAATATTGAATAGCACCGATAATAATCGGTTGTTGTTTTTTCTTTTGTTTTAAATTTAATGGACGTTTTATAGGTTGTGGATGTTGTTGATTAGCTTTTCCACATGCATTTTTATAAACTTCTTTAGAATAACGTTTCCATACTTCATTTGTATGATATGATTTATAAAAAATAATATCAGATGGAAATGGAATTTCTGTTCGACGAATACTTTGTTTATATTGATCAGATGCAATACGTATAAATGATGATTTACGTAAAAGTAAACATTCACATTCATTACTAATTAATGTTAAAGCTGGTTGATTTGGAAAAAGCATATCAGTTAAACCCTTCAGAAAAATAAAAATAGATTAATAAAAATAAAAATAAACTTACAAAATATTGACTTTCATTTAATGTTTTAACATGTAAATATATCATTTTATCTGGAAGAATTAATTTTGATTTTGTATTCATCTAAAACAATATCATGTTTTTTTTTATTAATTTTAAATAAGAATTTTTTTTTTGTCTTTTTACCATTGATTGACTACGTTTTGGAAATCCATTTACTATTGATAATTTTGAATTACTTCTACTATTAGTATTGTTAATTGATAATTGATCATAATCAATCAATTGTAATCGATCTCGTTTATCAACAATACCAGGAAATTTCTTTTTAAAAAATAAAAAAAAAATCAATATAATTTTATTAGAATTTTTTTTTTATTACTTTTTCAATATTAAGAGAACTGTTCGATCTTGTTAATAAAGTTGATGATATTCTTCCATCAACAATTGTTGAACGACGCAAACGACTTAAGTGAAAATCTGTATCAAGAGTTGTTTTATTCGATGTTGATTCTTCAATATCACCACCAAATTGAATTTCTGAAAATAATGTTTCATTATCTCCTGTTGCTTCATAATCATTATCATCAACATTATCATCAGTCACTAAATAAAATAAAATATTTCTTCTTTTAGTTTTTTTTAAATAAAAAAACAAACTTTTTTCATTATTTTTTTGATCTGAATCATATTTGTTTAGTTTTGGAATATCACCATTAAAATCAAGACGTTTCCATATTGCAATTGAACCTTTTTTAACAACATATATATGTTTCATACGACGACTATCTCGAGCAATAACTTCTGATTGTCTAAATATAAATAATTAATTAAAATAAAAAATTTTTCAATAACAAATTTATTCTACCCAAAATTACAATGTTGAATTGCATGTGGAAATTCATTTAAACGATCGATTGGAAAACCACGTAGAAATGGTACATTATTTCTTTTATAAAAAAAATATAAAAAGATAAAAAAACATTTTTTAAAAAAAGTTTTATTTAATTTCCTTTTTCTTTTTTTTTACTTGAGAAATCTTAAATCATCTTTACTACAATATCGATCGTTCGTCATGTAAATTGCTTTAAAATCCTATGAAAAGAAAAAGAAATAATCAATTATATTTTATACTTTTTCTTTTAAATTAATCACGCAAATATATTTACATCTTTCCATAGAACTAATAATTCAAGTTTTGTTTTTGATATAACAGTAAATTTTTGTCGAGAATTTGTCATTAATCCTTTTTCCTTAAATAAAAATCAAATCTTTATTTTTCTTTTAATATTAAATCTTATTTTAATTTTTACTCCAAATGTACATCCTCTCTCTAAAATATTTAATACTTCGACATGATCATCAACTAATCGTTTATATGTTACAATTGCAGTACCAGATAAAATAATATAGAAACAAGCAGGACGTTCATCTTGTCGAATAATTGTACATTGTTCAGCATAACTAAAAATATTTATGATTTAAATTTAAAAAAAAAAACCGAATAAAGAAGTATTTACCATTCATACCATGCTTCTTGTAATATTTGATTTTGTAATGATTTTGACACTCGTGAAAATGGTTTTATATCTGATAAACATCTTCGGATCTTAATAAGTAACAAATTTTAAAAATTAATAAATAACTATTATTATATATATATTAAAAGTAGAGCTCATTAAGTTCGAAAATTCCACCCTAATAACATCTAATTAAAAATCTAGAAAAATGTACAAAAAATGAATTGTAGTATCATTATCATTAAATCTCAAAGGATTGTTTCATAATATTTCTATATTGGACCAAATATGTGGCAATTCTACATCAATTAACTTAATTAGCGCATGATCTTTGTATACCATATGTTTCACATTTCCTAGACCGTAAGAATAGGATCTATGTTTGTCTGAAACGTAGTTATCATTTAATAACTACAGTGTGTCGAAAAAATCATTCACGATAGTTATATGATGCAAACATAATTATTTAGTAGTTATAGTCATTATGAACATCAGATACTTATGGTTTAAATGAGCATAAAATACAAGTACGACTAAATAATTACTGTGATTAAATTACTAAGTCTTATTTGATCATTCCTTCAATAGTATATCAATAAGCATATGATTTGTTAATAAATCAAATTTTGAAAAGTATATTTGCTCATATAATTATGATAAAACAATGATAATATTTCATCAAACAAACTTATAATATAAATTTTTGTTTGAATAAAAAAAAAATATTACTACTATAAAATCATAGTATTATATAATTATTATTTTGGAAATAAATACAAATTCAAATATTTAAAACAGAGTATTGTATCAACTGTATTTTTTTCTACCGTTTAGAAGAACAAATATCCCAATTATATAATATACGAAGTATGTCATGTAATATACTTTCATGAGATAAAAAGTATTAGTAAATATTTAAATATATAATTTTTCTCAATTTATTTGATAAGAGTTAATATCTGTCGAAAAAATAATAATCATTCTCTTAACAGTGATAATAAATTAAATGGAATCAGTTTCAATATTTTAATGAAATAATTATTGTGTTTAATTAACAAAATAAACATAAACTTTAAATAAAATTTAACTAATAGGAATAACTATTCTTTTTCTAAAAGCAATTTATACATTAATAATAATATAAAACAAAGAAAAAAAAATCTCATATTTTATTTATCATAAAAACACATTGTTCTAGGTTGAAGTTTAATTAATGTTCTTTTTCTTTTTTTCTTGCTTTATATGATCAATGAAAATATTTGACCTAGATCAATCCTCTCTTGTTGCAATTTTTTTCTTTAACAATATGATATATTCATACCTCATCAACATTGGTTATATTACGTTTGCCTGTTGGTTGTTTAAAAAATTCTCGTACTCTAGGTAAAATGTCAAACTAGATAATAAAATAGAAATTATTTACAATAAAAAAAAAAAAATCAAAATTTTTATGCTTACTGATCGAATTTTAAAGTTTGATTTATCAAACATATTTCTTGTTTATCAATCTGAAACTAATATTGATGAATAATTGAAGGTAAATGGTTCTTATTAAAGCGAGTCACTTCAAAAAAAAAATGAAGAAGTAAAAAAAAAATGCAACACAATCGTTTTTATTATACAGGAAATTTGATCTTTCCTTTTGCCTTTGCTCAATTGACGACATGTTTTTTAAAAGCAAAATTACACCAATAGATAGAAAGAATAAAATTAAATTGACTGCTTGGCAAAACACAACTGTTAAATATATAGGAGAAAAACATTAGAAAAAATAAATAAATAAATCAATATTTATCAAATGAATATTTAAAAGTTAATAATAAGTATTTTTTTGAAATTTTTATTTTTTTCTATCCTTTGTGTATGTCTAATATTATCATAATTAAATGATGCATTGAGAAAAAAATCTCTCTATACATTGTATGATTCAACCTTCTGCTACTGTTAATGCTAAACGGAGATCAATAAACAAGAAAGAATCGTTTTGATCGTTATAAACATCGGATACTTGAATCATTTTGTTGCCATTGAGTGATATAGTCAATGTTTTGAAATATTTTTCCACTGAGTACAGCTATAGATCATCTAGTGAACATTCATCATATAAGCAGATGCAAAGAAATAAATTCCATTGATGGTAGTGCAATACTCATTTAAAAGGTTTATAGTGAGAATGATGAAGTATCGCTGAATTACATTGAGTTGATCATGTCTCTTTGCTAGTAGATCCAAAGGAAAGCTTGAATGATGATATTCTCTCCATCTAACTTGCTTCTTGAGACAGAAATCGAATACATAAACAATAGAATTCATTTGATTGTGAAACATCTACATTTATTGAAAAGAAAAAGAAATGTTTCTAACTTATAGAAAGCACAAGTACAAAATAAAAAAATTTTTGTCAATCAATATGTAATTCTTTATCACTGAACTTGTTTTCATTCAGAATATTTGGACAATATATTTTTGAATAAAGTTATCCTCATGTTCACATAAATGTATACAATATCTATGTTCGTTATGCCAATTTTGTATAATTTTAAATCAAAAGATTCTATGTATTAGAATATAATATGACATTATATATGTATATTTATTTTCTTTTTAAAATAAGAATTTGAACAACATTTAAAAAATAGAATTTCATTTTTTTCTCAATATATAGAAGCCAATTATTGAAAAAATCAAATATTTGAATTTTCTGATTTATTCATTTTCTAAACGAACATATATATCTACTTGAGCACGTAAAAGAACGGCAAATTATTCATGCAAAAATTAACATGAACTTAATGTACTATGACAATTTTAATTAATATACTTTTCATATTTTTTATTTCTGAATTAAAAAGAAAATTGTTGTGCATGTTTGTGTTATTAAAAATTCACTATTTAAAACGTATTGAACTAACATAAACAATCATACACAAAAGAAAAAAGGAAGCAAGTATACAATGTCAAAAGCAATTCTATACAATTCACTTTTCGAATAATTATTTATCTTAAATATGGAAGAAAGAAATAATAATAAATGAAAAAAATATAATTAAACATGATGTCATTATTTGATGACCATTATTGTTATAAAAATAAGGTGAATTTGGATTTGCATATGGATTATTATTATTATTATTATTATTATTATTATTTAAACCTTGATTCGAATTCCATGCAGTAGCAGCATTTGGATTGTACTGATTATTATTATTCATATTTGGCCATGCATTATTATTATTATTATTCGTTTGTCCAGGATATAAATTATTACTTAGACCTAAATTGCTATTATAACCATATTGATTATTATTTGTATTTGATTGTCCATTATACATATCTTTATTTAAAAATTGATTTGTATTTGCTGGATAACCTATTTGAGAATTTGATGAAGAATATAATGAAGAACCTGGCGATCCTTTAAATATAAAAAAGAATATAATAACATATTGAAAAATTTATTATTCAGTTTTATATTTTTAATAACCTGCTGGTATAATATTACCATTACTATCCCGCATTGCTAGATTTCCATTTGTATCACGTAAAAGTTGATTTGTTCCACTATATAATGGATTTGATGATGATTGACTATTTACTCCATATAACTGTTGTTGTTGTTGCTGTTGCTGTTGTTGTTGTTGTTGTTGTTGTTGATTATTTAAACCAACATTATTCAATGAACTTCCAGTATTTGATGGTACAATAGGATTGCCATATAAATCTTTTGAACCTTGATTATTTAAATTATTACCATAAAAATTCGTATTTGATGGATAATTAAATCCTGAAAGTGAATTTCCATACGATGAACCAGATGGTAGTTGTTGTTGCTGCTGCTGCGGTTGTTGTTGACGACGATGTCGTCGAATAACATTGCCATTGATACCTAAAATGAATAAACATTCTTTTTAATTATCTATATATAAACATCTGTTATTATTATCTCCAGACAAAAGATATTGAATCAATTTGATAAGACAGACATACTTACTATTATTGATAAGAAATGCTTGTAGGAAAAATGAGACGATGATTACATGAATCCAATACATTATGTATTATCTTGAATAATAATAATTATTATTTATTGAGAAAATCTATATGTTATGATTGATTTTAACTGTGTATGAACGTGAATGATGAGGTGACACTAGTTACATACAATGAGAGGTCAGCTAGACGGGAGCTCTAGCTGCTTTTTTTTTTCTTTCTTTCTTTTCAGGTGACACTCAATGTATGTGTATGTTCGACGATGAACGAAAATTTTTCTTTTAGTCCTTCTGTCTTACTCAGACGTGAGACATAGGTATAACAACAATTTTTTTTCCCTTTCTTTTCTTGTTCTGTATAGAGCTAGTAAATATACCCTTTGCCCTCTATTAACTATCGCCAGTCTCTCTCCCTCCAAAATGGGCATAAGTGAAGAACGAGCAATTGCAGTAATAAACATAATCATGTCGGCTCTGTTTGTCTGTACAGTTGCTGTCGCCCTTTTCGATTTATTCTCTTTTTCTATATTGAATGGAATTTTCTTTTTTATTTGTCTCTCAATCTATATAAGAGAATAAAGTTCGATTGTATTAAATCATATTTTTCTTTTTAACGATGACCGTTACAGATAGATGAGAAAGAAAAAAAAAAGAGAAATCTTTTCTTTTCTGTTAATAATCAGAAGAGAAAAATACATATTCTTCTTAAAATTAGTAATCGTAAAAAAAACTGTACTTATCACGAGATTTTTTTATGGTATTTGATAGCGCATAACATTATTATAAAATAATCAAGTCAATAAATATGAATATTATTGACATTTTTTTTTGCTAACATTAATATGTTAAATAATCGCAATCATTGTTCAAACAGCTTGATTTTAATTTAAAAAAAGAATAGAAAGAACTTTTACAATTCATTAAAGTAAAAAGATAGCAATCTTTGTTTTTTTTTGTATAAAGTATTATTTAAATGAAATAAATTTTTTTGTAAATACAAATAAAATAAGTCCGTGAATGTTAAGGTTAACGTATTATGTTGACGTGTGATATTGATATGTCGTTGAATTTCTCACTTGCCTGTTGAGCCATCCGTTGGCGATTTATTTGCAGGTGCAGGTGGATTAGATTCAGCGGGATTACTACCTTCTTTACCATCGGAACTACCACCCGATCGTCCTTGAACGGCACCATTTCGTGATTGTCGATATCCATAAGAACCTATACTCAACAAAGTAATATTTATATTTCATGGATCATCCTAAATATTATTACAGACCATAATTACCATATGGATTATTCAAGTTCGAACTTCCATAACCATAAGTATTATATCCATACTGTCCCATACCATATCCAGTGCCATATTGTCCAGTGCCATATTGTCCAGTACCATATTGTCCAGCACCATATTGTCCAGTACC
>JAJEKB010016990.1:0-12131 GCA_022393335.1 Macrotrachela quadricornifera | reverse complement strand
TGATTATCAGCGTCGATATGGCGATAAATTTGTATATTGGTTTGGTTCAAATCCATGTATTGTATTTTGTCTACCTGAACATGCTCAAACCATATTTTCCGATCGACATACATTTGATCAATCTCCATTCTCTGTGCCTAATTTTGATTTAATTTGTCCCGAAAGTATTATTGTTTTAAGTGGTGCAAAATGGAGACGTCACGTGCGAGTGATGGTACCACTACTTAAACGAAATAAAATTATACAACACTTAGATACAATTATTGAATGTACAGATCGTTTTATTGATCAATACCTTAAGAATGATCACATTCATACGGATCTTATGCTTCATTGCCAAACATTAACCATGAATATTATTGGATTAATTGGATTTGATTATGATCTTGAAAATAATGTCGATTCATCATCAAAAGTTGTATTTCAGAATTTTGTTTTTCATTCGGCAGTTGTTATGTTAATGACATGGTTGCCTCGATGGTTTATTAAAATTTACTTAAAATTCAATTGGAAATATCAAGGGATACATCGATTCATTCATGAACTTACGGAAAAAATTATCCAAGAAGAACAAAATAATCAAAATACAACAGAACAACAACGACCGAAGAATCTAATCGCATTATTAGTTTCATCACTTAATGAATATGCTAATGATGAAGAAATATCATCAGGTTTAACAAAATCTGAAATATTTGATGAAATACTTACTGCAATAATGGCAGGCTACGAAACCACATCGGCTGTTCTAGCTTGGTTCATATTCTATGTGAGTAAACATCCTCAAGTTCAGCAACGCATCAAAGAAGAACTTCTTGCACATAATCTTTTAATGACAGATGATGTTCAATATATACCATCATTAACTCAAGAGAAACTTGATTCATTAACCTATTGTGAATGTGTGATGAAAGAAGTTTGTTTAAATTTTATTTTCATAATTATTTTATTTGTACTCTTAAAATATAGACCCTTCGTTTAGCTCCTGCGGGTATTGCAACGACACGAATGGCTCTACACGACACAGTAGTTGATAATGTTCCTATTCGTCGTGGTCAAACTATATTTATTGGTCTAAGTAATATAAACACTGATGGACGTTATTGGCATTATGATGATCCAACTAAATTTGTGCCTGAACGATTTTTACATGAAGATAAAGATCATCATCCATATGCTATGTTACCATTTGGTGGTGGACATCGAGCATGTATTGGACAAGATTTGGCAAGATTAGAACTCAAATTAATTATTGTTCGATTGATGCAACGTGGTGTAACATTTGAAGATACACCAGAGAATACAGGTGGTTATGCAGAAGGATTGGCATGTTTTCCAAAAAAGATGGTTGTGCGTGTACGCATTCATCGACATTGACACAAATTTATAAAACAATGCGATTTAGCCTTTAGTTTTAATTGAAATATAATAAAAAAAATAAAGACATGGATCAAGAATATAGAGTTGAAGAATGAAGTGGAAAGATCTCAGTAACGATCAAATGTCATAAGATTCATACCGTATGATGTTGTGAAATCGTACAAACATCTCTCTATGACGATGATTCCTGAAGCAGTATGTTGTTATTGCATAAATATAATAAATTTTAATTTTTGAAATAGCAAAGTTGATAGTTCAGATCGAGATCTCCAACTCTAGAACACTTTCAGATATATATATATCTTCTACAACTTAAGAGTTATATCAATGTTATTGTCAGTCCCAATCTGATTTTGTGGAACTCGGAATCATGATCAATGAGAATAATGAGTGTAGGTTTTAGGGTTCCTCATTCGCTCCTTATAGACAGGTCATATTACAGATGATCGTCGTTGGATACGATCAGGCAAGATATATAAATGATTATTTGGTTTTGTTTCTCTCCATTACAGACAGACCATTATTACAGACAATTGTTGTTGAATGTCAATAGGTATGATATAAAAAATTGTCGTTATGTTTATTCAGCTGAGCTAATTTTCATTTATCAAACTATTGTTATGTTACTTACATTTTATTTTATTATAATGCACAGTAATGAATAATACAAATAACAGTTGTATTAATGAAGAAGAAGGAACAAAGATTATTATTAATATTAATTCATTATTAACTTATATGATTAGAAAAGTTTTGTTGATGAGTCAAAAGCAGTTTGGAAAGCAAAATAGAAAGCATGTACGTTAATGTTGCGAACGCAAGTGGCAGGAAAATATAGCGACGATCACAGCGTGAAGTACGAAAACAAAAACGAAAATTTAGGGATCCGCATCGATTAAATAATGTTCATAATGAACAGTTGTAGTAATGTTGTGAAAAGATTAATCTTATTTGTTAGATTTAAGAAACATATTTTCCTTTTAAATTTTGTTTCATATTATAGACACATTTTTTGACAAGAGAAGAATACTTTATACATGTATGTTGAGAAATGTCTGAAAGACACTTTAATGAAATTTAAGATAGATACTCGAAAAATACTATGGAAATTTGATTTGAATTGTGACATAACATGAAATGAAATTTCAAAAAATACGAACGGAAATGCTAGTGTACCGTTCAGAAGATTACAGAGAAATGCGAAAAATCTTATTGATAATCTAGAGTAGCCTCATGAGGTTCAGAAGCACTTCGAATTCCTGGCAGTTCCAGTGAGATATGTTATAATTTTCAACCAGTTTCAAGAGGATACGGTTATGTTTTCATACAGATTCGATCGAAATTTTGTAAATCCGTTTGATTTCTAGCGATGGAAATCTTTTGAATGACGACAGCTCCGGTCAGTTCTATTTAATCCAGCTTGGAAACGGCGAGAAATGATCGCAAGTAACCTAATTTTCTCGACGTTCCGTCTGAATTCATGTGATGGAAACAACCACATGAGTTCTTTATTCTGAAATTCCTACGCTTCACCACACTTGAGCTTCTTCCGAAGAACTTCTTTTCCTGATGCGACAGAATTATTTCTCAGTATTCCAACGAGATATGTATCATGTTCTAACAAATGTGTCTCAAGGAAAATACTGATAAAGAACTTGTCAGCTTGTACAATTCGATAATATTTCAAGAGACCGTCCAATAAATTCTTCGCGACTATATGTACATGTCTAAGTTCTGTCAGTCAACCTTGTTCATTATCAGTATAGATCACATAATACTCTATGTATCCATTAGTAGCCGATAGCTTGTATATCTTTATCCCATATTTATGCGTTTTTCCAGTTATACATTGTTTGAACAAAAGCCAATCTCATGTGTTTGCAAGTATCGCTTCATGTATCGATTTATTTCTCGAACCATACGATTGACAGTTTCGTTCGTGATGAAATATTGATAGTAGTCGCTAGAAAGAATTATATTATCTCGTGATGTAAAAATTACTTCTTGAACGAACCTATGCTTCTTGAGAAATTGTATATCAGGTTCTGACTCTACTTCATTTCAGAAAACTGCGAATCCACTTCATCATTAATAATTTCTTCGTCAAAATTTCCCAATTCAAGATGTATTCTAATAAAATCATCATCCAAAGAGCTTATGTCACTAAGTAAGCTAGTGCTTTCTTCTGTTTCAAAGATTCCAAACAACATGTGAATAATTTCAAATCTTAGTTTGGTTTTCTACAGAAACCGACATAGAGGTAGGAATATACAAGAAAAATCTAGAAATTTTGTTCTTTTATCTCGCACATACTATTCAAAGCATGGAAGAGAATGAAAAAGCAACTTCAGCAACTATTTTATTGTTCGCATGAAGTGACTAATTATGTAAGAGATACAAAGAAGAGAACGGTAAATAACCGGTAGATAAAAATGAAAAGATCACTAAGTGCATTCATCAGAAGTTAACTGTCCATGAAAATAACAATCTCCAAAAAATTTTCGAAGAAAACTGAATTGCGTTGAATGTATGAAATAATTTTGAAAAAAAATATTTGATGAATAGAAAAAACAATATAATTAATCAATATCTAAATATTTCCTATCGCATGAGTTAATTGAAATAATTGATGATTAAAAATCATTTTTTCATTTATTTCTGTATAGTAATCAATTTACAAAAGATCTGATCATTTTTTCTTCACAAAATTATTTCTCAATAATAAATTAACTCTTTAATAGCATTTTCGATCCGTCCTTTACATTGACAATCTTAAGTAGATAAACTCTATGCCACTATTGAATGTAAACAACATTCTTATCTCTTTATATAACATATTGAATATGTCTAGCAAACCAAGGACAAAATAATAATATATAATTAATAGCAAAACACTTTCTGTTTGTGTATATTTTCATTTTATAATTAAAGTATAAATCGAATAATTTTTTTAAATTAATTTATTAGGAAAAAGAAACCACGACAATTAATTACAGGTACACAAAAAAAAGAAGATCAAATTCGTGTCATCTGTATATTACAAGAGATCAAAAAAAAAATTGAATCGTGCAATCTACGAAAAAAAAACTGAATGAGAATATTGAAGGTTATCTGTGTCAATAGCCGAAAAGAATCTCTACATATATATATATGAATAAAGGAGTATACAATTAAACCCTGAAAAAAAGAACAACATCAATGACAACATATAAATGTTCTTGGAAAACGAAAACGAATTTAACATTTTGGTGTTTGACTTTCAAAAAATTTATATGTTGGATTTTCATAACCATTCATTTGTAATGCATGTAAAGCTTTTTCTTCTGGTGTATATGAATCAACTTCTGTAAAAACATAATTTTTTTCATATTTATTTTTATATGATCGATTTTGTTTAATAAAACGAAAGATTAATATACCAATAATTAAACATAAAATAAGTAAACATCCGAATATATATGGAAGATAAGTAATTAATATATTCTGTGGTATACGTTTAACTGGTATTAATGGTCGAATATCATTCTAGGAAAAAAAAGAAGTAAAAATAAATATTTATTTAATTTTTTTTTATTTTACCTCATTAATAAATGCTTGTTGATTTTGATCATCAATTTTAACATCAAATGTTGGTTCTGTATCATCATTATTTATATCCCAATCACTATCACCAGCTTCAACTTGATCATAATTAATAATATCAGTTTCAGCAGTTGTTGTTGTACTAGTAGATTTTTTATTTGATTCATCATCATCTTCATCATATTCATCATTTGTAGCATAATCATACTCATTATTATTATTATTATCATATGAATTTGTTGTCGAAGCAGAAAATGGATAAATTTTATTTTCATCACGACCTAATGGTAAAAGACGAATTTTTTTTGTTGTTGTTGTAGTTGAAGTTGTTGTTGTTGTTGAACTAGCTGCATAATCAATTAATAATTTTTCAGCTGCTTGATTAACTTCATCATATTCAGAGAAGAGAGCGTCTATAAAAAAAATAAATAAAAATAAAAGTTTTTTCAAATACTTAGAAAAAATAAGTTCTTTTTTTCTTACCAAGTCGAGGCTGAATTTTTGATTGAAGATTTGAATGTCGTCGAAGTTGATTTAATGCATCATTAATACGATCAACTATTAAACGTAATCGTTCATGTATTGTTACTCGTTTACGTTCAGCTTGTTCTGGATCAACAGCACGTAAACGTTCATAACGATTAACAAGGTGTATACGATCACGTAATAAGGTTTGAAGATAATTGTATAAGGCTTCTTGAACATTTTCCGTCTATAATTTTTAAAAAATTCTTAGAATTGAATCGATATTAATGAAATTTATAGAAATATTATTAAAAAAAGACAGCATTTTATCACTGATTACTATGTAGAAAGAAGGAAGAATATATATATATATAGCTTTATTTATTTTGAACAGAATGTAGAAGAAGGCAATTAGACAAGTATCGTATTTTCAAGTATATACTTCACAAAGGATGTTCAGTTCAACAATCACGTTCGTTTTTTTCTTTCTTCCGTTCATTCACATTGGTTCATTTACACACTTAATAAGAAGCCTCTTCTACTCTCAAGTATAAGCACACACTACCACTACTAATAATCGATCTGTTTCATACACATATGTTTCTTTCTTTCATTCGCTTGTCAAATATATACACACACTCATAAGACAGATACGATCGACCTTTTTTTTTTGTCCTTCTAATAGATAAGCAAAACTGTTGATCAGTATATAAAAAGGATGATGTAACAATCAACAGTTAATATATTATATGTATATACACGTTTTTCTTTTGTTCTGTTATATATATACCTTAAGTGGTTTTTCATTCCATGCATTAATTAATTTTTTATTTGCATCAATTTTAGCAGTATTAAGAGCTGTATCTAAATGTATTTCATGTAATTCATTAATACGTGTTCGTTCTCGACTAGCTGATTGTTTTAATAATTCATATTCTCGTCGAAATTCAAGTTCACTTTTTTCATATTGTTGTTGTGCTGCACTAGCATTACGATTAGCTAATAATTGGATTGCATTTTGACGTATTTGCCAACGAGATTTTAACTAAAATAAAAATTTAATAATAAATAATTATAATTTATAAATATACTTGATCAATTTGTTCTTTAAATTTTCGTTTAAAATTTTCTTTATCTTTTTCAAATCGTATATGTTCTTCAGATTTTGGTACAGATGATGGTTGATAATCATTTGTATCTTCATCATCTATATGAAATATTAAACAATATATTAATAAAATTAAAAAAAGTAAAGAATAAAATTATATTAATTACCAGCAAAATATGCTGAATCTGTATTCCATCGACGATAATCTCCCATCCAATTAGGTTCACCTAAATAAAAATTTTAAAATTATAAAATAAATTTAATATTAATTTTTACGTAATGCAAGTGTCATAGCTATAATTCGTCGACGAGATGATTGTGGTGATTCTTGAATAGGATCATCTTCTTTTAAATTATTATCATCTTGTTCATCAACACTTGTTTCATAATCATTATCATTTTGTTTTTTTGATGGACAACAAACAAATTCAATTCCACGAAATAATGATAAATCACACCAATCAAGTGTCATTATTGAATTATTTAAATTCATACTTTTATTAATACATTCAATTGATGCTAATCGTTGCCATTTTTCAGCAGATAAACATTCTCCTGTACCAATAATACTATTAAATGAACAATCAGCTGTTGGTAATTTAATTTCTTCACGTTTTGAATTCATATATAAACAACGAAATGGTTGAACAACTTCTTCTGTACCACTTGATTGTTTACATCGATGAATATTATCACCATTTTTATTTATTGGTGAAATTAATTCACACCAATCATCAAAACGTAAAACAGTATCTAATCGAACAATATTACCAATATGAAGTGATGGATATGCCTAGGAAAATAAGAAATAATTTTCAATATTATTTTTATTTTATTTTCTTACTTGTTGACAAAATTTAAGAATACTTTTTTCATCATTTACACATGGACTAATTAGATGTTCAATCCAAACTTGTTTATCAATATCATAATACAAATTAGCTTTACGACTATCGCAACCTAAAACCGCTATTTGAGGATAATTATTAATCATAGGAGTTTTGAGTATAACTGCATTAGTCTATAAACACAAAAAAGAAAAACAAAATCATTTTTATTAAATAAGATGTCTTTTTTTTTAATTTATACATACCAAATAGATAATCGATAAAACAAAAATAAGGTGCAGTAAAGACTGCATCCTGAATTTAGAATAATACAAATCTTGTTTATACTAAACAAAAAGTTCAGGTCACGTAATAAACATTTAATATATCATTATGGCCATTAGCCATGAACATAGCCTTCAATATGAAGAAATTTAATAAAAAATTTCAAATATAATAAATATAAAAAAATTAACATTAAATATTTATTTTAAATATATTTTTATTTAATTTATAAAGATTTTCATGGATGACATCTATTGTTAATTAATATCATTTTCATTGGTTAAAATAAAAACAAATTGAAGAATATTTCTAAAAATTTTGGTCTTATACTATTTCGAAATATAATCGATTCTATTAGTTTAGATATAGAGATTCTAAGTAAAATTAAACTGATATTACTTAAATATGAGATAAATTACTTTCAAGTATTGTCACATTTATTAACAATATTTAATTATTGAAAGATATATTATAAAAATCTTCTTATTTCATTTTATATATGATAGGTTGTATCAATATAATATTTTCATTCTAGATAATATTTAATAATATGCGTCCATTAACCGACGAAGAAACAAAAATTTTATTTGAAAAATTATCAAAATAGTAAGTGATATATACTGTTTTACAAAAAAAAAAAAAACAATATTATAATTAAAAAATATAGTATTGGTGATAATATTCGTATGTTATTGGAACGTCCTGATGGTCTTTATACATTTCGTTTACATCGTGAACGTGTTTATTATTGCAGGTTTTATTTAAATAAATATAAAGAGTTTTTTTTCTTCTTCTAATCTATCTTAATTATTATTTTAGTGAAGCAATTATAAAATATGCAAGTAATTTTCCTCGAAAAGAATTACTTAGTTTTGGTACTTGTTTTGGTCGTTTTACTAAAACACGTAAATTTCGTTTACATATAACAGCACTTGATTTTATTGCTCCATATGCTAAAGTAAAACAAAAAAAACAGAATTTTTTTTTTCAAAAAATTTATTTATTTAAATAATTAGTATAAAGTTTGGCTTAAACCAAATGCTGAACAACAATTTCTTTATGGACATAATGTTGTTAAATCAGGTTTAGGACGTATTACAGAAAATACACCTAAATATAATGGTGTCATTGTGCATACAATGAATGATGTTCCATTAGTAAATATAAATTTTCGAGTGATATTATTTATG
Organism: Macrotrachela quadricornifera; assembly: GCA_022393335.1. Taxonomy (NCBI): domain Eukaryota; kingdom Metazoa; phylum Rotifera; class Eurotatoria; order Philodinida; family Philodinidae; genus Macrotrachela; species Macrotrachela quadricornifera. The sequence continues at coordinate 3,294 of JAJEKB010016990.1, read as the reverse complement.
ATCTTTTTGTATATAGGGATTTGGTGTAGCAGCTAAATCAACAATTGAATGTCGAGCAGCTGATCCAATGGCATTAGTTGTTTTTCATCAAGCTGATGTTGGTGAATTTCTTCGAAATGAAGATGCATTAACATAAAAGTTTACTGTTTTTTTTATGTTTTTGTTATTGAGAAAATAAACATTAATGAAAACAAACAAACAAATCATCAATTGTTATTGTTTTTGATTTCTCTTGTAGATTTTATTAGATTAACAATAAATGGCAGGTACTAAACTTTTTCATATATCATGATATCATGATTTTTTTACGTAAGTAGAGAATATTCATGGAGTTAAAATTTTTTCGATCATATCGATCTAGCAAGAATGAGTTCTAAAAGCTGCTGTTAGTAGTTTGTGTTATATGTCGGGTTTATGGATTAGGTGAAAATAGAACCGATTCGAATATTGTTTTTATTTTGTTTGCAAGAAGACATACAGTATGTTGGTAAGAAATTGTTTGGGATGAGAAATTAGTTGAGAGTACATTAATACTATGTGAAAAATACAATTATATTGAAGACAACTTGTAAAAAAGAAACAGGATAATTGGATGTAGAGTTTTAACTCTATGAATCATCACTCATAAATAATTATAGTAACAATAGGTAAAAAAATATATTTGATTACAATAGAAATGGATTGCCAACAGACATATTAACATGTTTCCGTGTTTTTACATATTTACTTCGCATCAGCAGAATTCACAAAATAGGCTTTTTTTAGAATAACAAATGTAAGTTTTGTTGAGACAAAATCAGTAATAATCAAAGGATGACTACAAATAATTGTAGATAATAATTTTGTGAAATACATCCTTATAGATAATTCTATCGGTTTATGAGCTAGAAGATTGATTATTTCCTCATATTTATACATCGTATTATCTATGTATAATAGGACATTTCATGATTTAAGTTTTTGAATTGTTTCAGTTTAATACAAGATTAAATACCAAATGATGTATAGACGACAGTTCAGTTGCTTCAGCTTGATTTACAATCTCTTGAGCAAAAGATTGATTGAAGACAAATTTGAATTCAATGAATAAGGTAATTAAACCTGTATTTATTGCAATTCGTTGTCCAATTTAGTCGGTAATCGATAAATTTCTGATAGATTTTCAGCATTTGAAATTTACTGATACTACTCTATAAGAAATATTTTCTCATACAATTTTAAAAAATATGTAAACATCGAGATGAAATAGGCCTCGTTTATGTTTACCATAAATGTTTTAATATTGGATAATAGTATCATTTTTACTATAAATAATATTGAGCACAATTATTACAATTTAGGTTTTAGGGATTACGCTAAATATATGTAAAGCAGATTAGATCATTTTTATTTGGGTCATAAGTAATAATGTGATTGTCATTATACTCGAGTTACCAGTTGAATATGGTTCAACTGTATATGCAATATTATTATTATTATTATATGAATATAAACGATCATGTTTTGTATGATGAAAACTTAACAAGACTTTTGTATAAAGAACATTTACATCTTATCTATAGACGTGCTGCATGTAGTATTGATAAAAAATATTGTTTGAATTAATTGTTAAACATCTTGCGAATCAATTAAATTCGTACATAAAATATTAAAACTATTCGCTTGTACTTCCATAAAATAAATAATACATTTTATTATTTTCTGTTTATTTTTGCATATCATCTATATGTTAGATTCAAATTGCACTATTTATTTATCTTGATAATCATAGTTACTTTTTTCCTTGAATATTTATTTGCATCTTGCAGTGTACAACGACACGGTTGAAGTAATTTTCTTGATGATTCACAACGAGAATAAATTGATGAGTTATCGAAACTTTTCTAAATTGGTAGGACTATTAAAATACGACAACATTTTTGTCATTGTATAAACGGAAAGCCTGTTCACGAATATTACCGTAGATTCAATCATTAGAATATGTGTTTTCAGCAGCATTTCTTTGAATAATATTCATATTACTCAATACATTAGTACACGTTGAATGTGTAACCGCTCATCTGTATAAAATATATCATTCTCTATGCAAACTACATGAAGGACAGAGCAAGACTGTTTTCTGTCATGTAGAATGATGAATAATGAGTTAATTATTTCTCTGTTACTTGTATGACATAAATATTTTTATTTTTACTTATGTGTAGTTTAGTTTACTTCGTCCAAATTTTAATAGGAAACTTAATTTTAAATGTTTATCTAATAAACTATTCCTTTAGTTTTAATTAATTACTGTAGTTTTGTTTTATTCATAAAGATTATTGTTTTATTTGATTATTAGTTTTCAATCATATCTTGATAAATGTTGCCAACAAGTTGATGGAAGATGTTTACTTATATTATGTTAGGTTTACTCGATTTGTCTTTTGAATTAATTAGCTAATGATTTTATTCATTAAAGTTTATGTAATATAGAATGAAAAGATAAGAATGAACGGCACTATTTAGTTTTTCAGAAATCATTTCATGAACAGGCTAAAACTGGTTATCAATGGATACATTATTTATCTTTCTTATTCTATGATATTTATATTTGGTGCAATAAATATTAATTTCTTTTATATATATTTTCATATTTTTCAGATGGTTGACGAAGTAACAAAAAAGACTTTATCGAATATTCCATTATTAAAAACTAAAGCTAGTCCACGTGATGGTGAACAATGGCGACAAAGACTTAAAGAAGAACTTCAAGCATTAATACAGGTAAATATTTATTTAAATATTTAATTAAATAATAATAAATATATAATATTTTTAGTATGTTAAAAATAATAAAGATGCTGATAATGATTGGTTTCGTCTTGAATCAAATCAAGAAGGAACTCGTTGGTGGGGAAAAGCATGGACAATTCAAGATATGTTACGTTATGAATTTGATATTGAATTTGATGTAAATTAACAAACGAAGATGGTCGATAAGTGATGAAATCGGACTCCTCGACAGATTCAATTTCTTTTATATAAACTTGTCATATAGAGTGCTTAAATTCGTTTACTGATAGAATTAAATCAATTGCAGTTATCTGGACTGTACTCACGTCGCCTAAAATAGTCAAAGATTCTCATACATACATGATGCCCAACTAGAGAAGGTAAACAGCAATTTTTATCTATTAATTTAACGTTGATCAGACCAACTGTCATATGGTTTGATAGCAATTAATCGATAGTGCTACAAAATAATATAAAAACATCTAAGAAAACTACTCCTTGATATCACTTGACATACAGCAT
>JAJEKB010016984.1:0-46410 GCA_022393335.1 Macrotrachela quadricornifera | reverse complement strand
GATTTACTACTGAAAAGTGCAATTCACCGATGAATTTAAATATATTAACATTTCTTATTTATTTGTTTAAATGTAATCTATTTAATATCTATCATTGCCATGAGATAAAACTAATAGTTTTTGTCCTTTCGTTCAAAACAATAATACAATTGCGTATTTTCACAGAAAATAAGTGTAAAAAAAATAATACATTTATAAATGACATAATACATCTATAGATAAATTTTACAATAAACTTCTACCACACAATCCTTTATGAAGAATATTATTTCCAATTAGATACAATAATCTTGTCCCATCTTTTAAAAATACATATTTATAAAGAAAATCTGAATGTTATGTACACTATAACATACGTATGTTGGATACTAAAATAATTCTATTTTTGTCTCTCTATTCTGGAAAAATAAATCCTATTAATTCGTTTGCACTGTCGAAAGACAAATCTTTCTGACTTAATTAATCATCTATTCATTTTAATATCAAGACCATTCATATCTACAAATTAATTTAAACATATTCACAAATAATTAGACAATTTCATTCTTTTCTTTATTTATTTGAAATGAATGGTCAACATTCATTCATTCATTCATTATACCAATTAGACTACAGTGTATACTTGTATAAATACATCTCTTTTCTTATTTTATCCTCATTCAGGGCCCTATTCAAATATCAATAACAATCAAATCAAGTCAATTCAATTCAATACAATTCAAAGTAAGTTCTTTTATTCATTTTTTTTTCTTTTTAGATTTATTTCCGAATTATATGTGTTCAACGACGATGTGTATTAGGTTTATATTTCAAGGTGATTATTACTTTAATAATACAGAGAAACTCTCGTAATAAGCGAAATACAAACATGTCCGTGAAGGCCTGTTATACATGTACGTGTGTACATGTATTGCCTTACCGGTCGGCTATGTCTATTGTGTTTTAATTATTACAGAGAGTTACTCTGTACGCGCGCGTGAGAATGAGTAAAAAAGAAAGAAGTAATTCAAGTAAGTGAAAACGATTTTTCTTTATTTATCAAATAAAAGGTCACAATTTCTTTCGTACAAATTCTATACTCTCCCGCACACTTTTAATATTTGGGTGATTTGGAGGTAACGAAATTTGCCAAATGTTAAGAGCACGTTCATACAATGAGAGTGCTTTCGAGTAATTGTCCATACTTCTGTATACCCAAGCGATGTTGTTGTAGGAACCAGCCAAATTAGGATGATTTGCAGGAAGAGTTTTTTGACGAATTTCAAGTGCTTTTTTGTAAAACGAAAGTGCTTTAGAATACTCTCCCATGTTTTTATACACCCCACCGATGTTGTTGTAGGAAGTAGCCAAATCAGGATGATTTCCAGGAAGAATTTTTTGACGAATTTCAAGTGCTTTTTCGTAAAACGAAAGTGCTTTAGAATACTCTCCCATGTTGTTATACACCAAACCGATGTTGTTGTAGGAAGTAGCCAATGAAGGATGATTTTCAGGAAGAGTTTTTTGACGAAGTTCAAGTGCTTTTTCGTAAAATGAAAGTGCTTTAGAATACTCTCCCATGTTGTCATACACCCCACCGATGTTATTGTAGGAAGTAGCCAAATCAGGATGATTTGCAGGAAGAGTCTTTTGATAGATTTCAAGTGCTTTTTCGTAAAACAAAAGTGCTTTAGAATACTCTCCCATGTTGTTATACACCAAACCGATGTTGTTGTAGGAAGTAGCCAGTGAAGGATGATTTTCAGGAAGAGTCTTTTGATCAATTTCAAGCGCTTTTTCGTAAAACGAAAGTGCTTTAGAATACTCTCCCATGTTGCAATACACCCTACCGATGTTGTTGTAGGAAGTAGCCAAATCAGGATGATTTGCAGGAAGAGTCTTTTGATCAATTTCAAGTGCTTTTTCGTAAAACGAAAGTGCTTTAGAATACTCTTCCATGTTGTTATACACCCTACCGATGTTGTTGTAGGAAGTAGCCAAATAAGGATGATTTGCAGGAAGAGTCTTTTGATCAATTTCAAGTGCTTTTTCGTAAAACGAAAGTGCTTTAGAATACTCTCCCATGTTGCGATACACCGCACCGATGTTGTTGTAGGAAGTAGCCAATGAAGGATGATTTGCAGGAAGAGTTTTTTGATAGATTTCAAGTCCCCTTTCATAATACCAGATGGCCTTTTCATAATCACCTTGATAGTCTTTAACTAATCCAAGACAAATATAATAAAGTGCCTTATCACTCTCATTGGATGTCTGTTCGAGTAACAGTTTGTAGAGTTCATCCGCTTTATTCGACTGTTTTAAGTGAAGCAACAAATTACCTATTCGTTGCCATCCTGTGCCACTAGCACTTTCTTGTATATGTTTGGTGAGTGTACGAAGTTGTGGATCATCATCTGATGTTAGCGTAAGTTCCACTTGATAAAGTGGATTGTGTTTATCCATTTGTATAATTCCGCCAATACGAAAGACGGTGTGCATAGAGAAGAGAATTTCTTCTTCCGTCTTGAAATAACTAAATTTTTGAATGGCAGCAAAAGGAGCGGACGAAATAGAAGGATTAATAGACATTTGAAAGAGAATGCCGACCATATCAGTTTTTGTTGACGCACCTTTTGCGAATCCAAGAGAAACTTCTCGTTTTGTACTGGTAGAGAGGAAATTATTAAAAGACATGAGACCACCTTTTGTTTTAGAGAGTGTTTCAAAATCTTTAGTTGAAAGACCTTGTCCTCGATAAACTGTAAATAGTTTGCCTTTGTAAGAACTAACCTGTTGTTGATGTAATTTTTTAATTTGTTGATGAAGATCACGTATAAAAAAGCCCATATTAATAATTGTGTCAGCTTCTAATGTTCGCAGTGCTCGATTTAACATTTTATACGTGAAACATTCACGTGTATACCACCAGATTGCCAATTTTGGTTGATAATCATGTTCAAATTCATTAATAATTTTTAATTCAATCATATTACCATCGTAAAGTTTACGACAGTAATTTGCTAAATCCTTGATGGATTGCCGATCATATTCCATTTCAAGGAGAATATCCTTGAATATCTGTGTGTACATAAAGTTGGGCTCCAGTTGATTTAAGTCTGCACTGGAAGCCCCTTCATTCACGGTAACAAAACTAACCGGAATGGAATCTTGTTCACATTGTTTTAGAGCCATTTGCAATTCTTCACAAATAGGTGTAATTGATGTATATACGCTTTTAATTTTCTCCCATTGTTTCACCCACTCTTCATGCAGATATTTATTGTCATAGTACACGTAAACATTATTCAGTTGAGGAATATCATGGATAAGGGGCATTATTTGCTGACCAATTGTGCCCTCTACTATTAAGAAGACTTTCATATCATCAAAATCAGTAAGAAAATCGATGCATTCATCTCGTTCGGTAAAAATATTAACCTGATTAACAATACTTCTTAATTGTGCCAATGTATTTTGTGAATCTTTATTTGATTCATGTATATTGGCATCGACCCAAATTAACAAATAATTTTGGACGATCCGTTCAGTTGCATTGATAGTATTGCCTGCTGCTGTTGTAGTTGTAACAGCAGCCATTGATAATGAGGAAATATTACGTTTTGATTTTTTTGCATCCATGTAGTTCTGAATGATCAGTTGCTCACGAATGTAATACTTTGTATAACTAGTTGTATTTCTAAGCTGAAAGAGAAATCACATCATCTATTTACATAACTAATGGCTAATGCTTGATTGTTTTTACTACGCAAAATGTTTTTCTTTTTTTGATACTTAAGTGCGAACTTCACTTAGTTTCTATTGATAATACTGAGACAAATATCACAAGTAGGGCTCATCTTATGAATTCGCTGACTTTTTTCCGAAAGAAAATTTATTACGATTATTGCTCAAAATAATTTCGATTTTGACTAAACTATATCTCATAGTCCTTGATCGCATGAAAAACAGAAAACAAACATCCACTCTTTAGCAACGATCGTTTTATAGAAATATTCCTACTTCCCATTCATATATAAACGATAATCGTCATGTTGACTCATTTCCTGATGGAATAAACCTTATTTCTTATATCCATGTTAAAGACTATCACTACATAAAAATTTGTACATGAAAATTTCAAGCTCTTATTCTCAAACTGCTATGTCAAACAATATTATTTCTCAGTATGGAATGTAATTTCTTATAGCTAAGCTTATAAACTACCGTAGCAGATATCAATATCTCGACACGAATATAATTAGTACATCATTTATTGTCATTACTCATTCTTTCGATAGGAGTAGTTTTAAGAAATTGTGAAGATCATTCAAAACTATAGAATCTCGGACAGCTTCTTAAATTTTTACGACGACACAATTACATATCTGTGTGTGCCTACGCTACATTACGCAAATAACGGCATGCTGGCATCCACCAATTCTTTACTGGATAGATTCTGTTACGTCAAATGTCTAATAAAGAACTATTTTGGTTCAAGAACCGACTCACTTGATAATTTCTGAAGGTATCTCAGCTCTCGCTTATTATGATTACGATAAACCATTGAAACAAACGTCTCGTCGTTCGTCGACCTCCGTCCACTCGGCTACTCACGACTAACCGTTTCCATATTTATTAGCACTCTACCTTACAATATTAGTTCAGCTTTCAAGCGAATAGATACACCTCATTGATATTCTTCTCAATAAGTACTGTACTATTGTTATTATGCTCACCAAGACAAAACCAACAGAAGGAGAATTATTTAAAAGTTATTACAAATAGAGCGCATTGCATTGTGACCTGGGAACGATCTTCGTTTACTTTGAATATTATTTTACGGTTGATGCTTATGAAGACTCAACAACCGACTTTAAGCGGTCAATGTAATTTTTTTACATATTTCTGTATAAATCGTATCCAGATATCTGACGCGTAGTAATCAACAAAGAAAAATGTTTAAATCAAAATCAATTTTGAACATAGCTTCATGACTCTGGACCAACCCTCAATCAAGCTCAAAATAACGAGCAACTCGTCAAAAAAAAGCCACGAATTGAAAACTTAACCTTAGGTATGAGTTCCTCATAGCCAATTTTTTTTGGTGAAAGATGGCTAGGGACAATTCTTATTATTTGTTATTCATTATTTGGTAAAATCAAGCCAGTTTTGACTTATCGATCTTCGATAAATTTGGACCAATCTTTTTAAAAAAATGTATAAAAGGAGTTACTAATTATTTATTACCACGTTACTATTCACAAATTTGATTCCAGATTCGGATTCTTTGTTATTTATTACCCTTTGTAGAATTTTTCCAAGAATATCATAAGGTTTTATATTCATCTAGCCGTCATAATTTTTCGCTTGGGTAGAGTGCAAAAACATACAAACTAACTTTAGAAACAAGCATACATGTAAAACTGCAAACTTATGTTATGTTGTATGATCTCTATTTCACCTAGAAAATTAATCATTATTTTCTCAGAAAGTGAATTTCTGCAGCCAAAAACTCATTTCAAAAACTTTTACAAAAACTAATAATACCCATCAATTTTATAATCTCGAAAACCTTTGATCGAACTTTGTACGAAAATGATATTTTTTAAAAAGTCTTTATTTATAAAAAAAAATTATTTCACGAAAATGTCAAAAACCTAATGACATCAAGCAAATTCTCGGCCTGGAAGGCCTTTGGTCAAACTTTAAGGAAAAACCTTTATCGTAAAACCCACATCCTTTATATAAAAAATCAATCTCAAAAAAATACTTTTAGATACTATTGATTGATTCAGATTACTCAACCCCAAAAACTGATTTTTTTTCTTAAAGTCATTTTTGTGAATAAAAAGAAAAATTTGAAAAAAAGATCCAAAAACTGATGGCATCAACCGATTCCTTGGCCTTAAAAATCTATGGAAAATTTTGGGGTAGTAGCGGAGGTACTCGATGATGGTTAGAAAAAATGCAATGTTGCACTTTCTACACATTCGAAAACATAGGTTCTATGATCTTCCTTCAGCCATTGCTTTCGCATTTAACTAATGCCATTTTGAAGATTTCTATGAGTAGGCATTCTCAATCAAGACGCGTGCATAGTCAATCCTTCTGATCCCGATTTCGATTAAAGAAGAAAATAGATGTCGGCTACATGACAAATCTGCTTCTAATCTGGTCCTCAATCTATCCTAATCTTATCTTATATCCAATACAACTCTTGTTCTGATGTCATTTTAACTTCCGTTCTTGTCTCACCTTAATTGGATACACCGGCACGACTTCAATTCCAATTCGATCACCACCTCGTTCCAAATTATCTTCTGACCCTGTCCACATCGTGATGCTCTCATTACTCTAGTCCAATCTCGATACTGTTCTGATTCTATCCCATTTTAGTCGAAAACGGAACCTAAACCTCATCTAGCCTCAGATTCATTGTATCTATTCCAAGACGATAACTCTTGTAGCGTTAATAAGAGATACTAATCACACGTTAGTCATGATAGTATGCCAAGTAGTGGAGCCTTTACAGAAGCATGTAGATTATCATTTCTAACAGAAAATTATTGATTTGGATTTGAAGTAAAACCGATCATGATCCTAGTCACTTTTCCGCAAGTGAACCTCACTCCAAAGGATGCTTTGTTGAGCTCTGTTAAATCCTACCCAAGTTGCTTTATAGAAGAAAGTCTCTTTGAAAAAGACTTTTCTTGTTGTGAAACATCATTGTCAAAAGCTCGACCAAATGAATAATACTGATCGTTCGAGTATGCGAAAATCTGATCGATAGAAGAATAGATCAATCAAGCGTACGTGTACTTCCATTCAGTCTCGGTTGACGAATGACGGAAATTCCTCCTAGGTGTTCCTGATAAAAAGTACACTGATATTTCTATCATGAAATCACCCAGTAGCATAAATGTGGAAGCTATTCATCCATGGACAATGCAGAGATAGAAAACGCGAAATATACGGTCGCAAGTCTGAGAATTTTCGAAAAATTGGTAAAAATTGCGGTAGACTATGATGTTGGTGAGACATCACTCACCCTCATCATCTACTCCTCTCGTCATGCCAATTCTCTCTTGACCTTCCTCTGGTCCTAGGGAAGTATCACAGGAAGTTTAATAGTGTTAATTATTAAAGGGACTAAATTATCAAAAGTTACAGTTTGTCATCACCTGAATGAAACTTCACCAAGATCCTCTCTCACCGCCCCCCTCCTCCTTCCCTGTGCTCGCGCCAATCCCCTTTCGACCTTCCTTTGGACCTAAGGAAGTTTCATGGAAAGTTTAATGACGCAAGCTATTACAAGGTCTGAATAGATAGCGAACAGATAAACATTCTTACTCATATGTATATAGATGCAGTTTGGCATCACCTGGGTGAAATTTCACCCAGTACCCTTCTCACCCGCCACCTGTTGTCATGCTAGCCTCTTGCCAACCTTCCTCTGAACCTAAGGAAGTATCATGGAAAGTTTGATGACGCTGGCTATTATAGGGGCTGAGTGCATAGTGAACAGACAAACATTCTTCTTTATATATATAAATCTTACGCACTAATCTTATCGATCTGACCATTTCTGGTTTCTGATTGGTTAGAACAGACAGACAAACTTGAAAAGATATTTACAGCCGTAAAATCCTTTCCTTCAGAAAAAAAAATAGTTTCTCTTTATGAAATCTAGATAAACGAATTTTCATAAAGCTTTGAATGATATTTGATCAGATGTCGTATTCAACTGCGATTTAAACACTGCATAATTGCTATTTTTACAAAACCACAAAAGAAATTGAGTGTCAAAAATTATTTTAATACCAGCGGAGGTACCCGATGAAAAAAGAATATGGTTAGAGTTTTGCATCTTCCATCCGAGTTTTTCTGCTGTACATAACACGTCTTCTACAGGACTGTCGTCCACTGTGGGTGAGCTATCTGCAGCAGAAATTTTCGCGTCACATCTGAAACATCTAGGACAGTACTTTTATCAGCATGCATCACGCATCTTTAACAGGAGTGTTCCTGCTATCCGTTAGGTGTTTGCCATTGGACTTTTCTCGCGTGCGTGATACCTATTCCACAGGACTTTTTTCACCGTACCTTTTAACCTCTGCTACAGATCATTCCTCCTCGCGCGCTTATCGAAATATGCACGCATTCTTTATCCGTCTTTTTTATTATTTCGTATTATTTTCATTATTAATTTTATCACTCTTTTTTAATATAAAAAAAAAGAGAAAATATAAGAAGAAAACTCTTCTTTTTTTCTTATTTAAACTAATTTCCCTCATAAGCTCATGGTGAGCGAGGGTTACCAAATTTTCATGAATAAAGACGGAACTCAAACTATATTTGATGCGAACTCCGGTATACTCAACACACTTTTACCTAAGAATCAATATTCAAGTAATACAAATCAACATCATTCATTAAATCTCGATCGTTCGTACGATACAAATCAAGTTGAACAAAATAGATTTAATTCACCAGTATATCATGGAAATCATACATTGCCGAAAACATCGTCTGAACAATATAATGAAGGCATATCACAAAATATCTTGAATTACGAACATAAAGAAAAAGAACAAGTTATCACGTTTCAAAAAAGTCCAGAACAAAACATTCCACAAAATAAAAGAACAACTGTATTAACAGAACGTAGCAGCACACCACATGCATCAGAACAAATACTGGAGAATGAAGAAAACGAAGATGAATGACGAGTAAATCAACAAGTACAACGAGACAATGGCAATACAGTAAATAAACGTGGGCTAAATGATAGTGATGATTTTATTACAGTAAAATCAAATAAATCAAGAAAGAAAGATCATACCAATGAAAAACAACAAATAAACAATATGGATAAAGCAGATACACAAGTTTTAATGCAGAACGGACATCGGAAAACTATGAACAGTGGTAGTGATATCGACTATCGTCAACATCGCAGAACACCTACAGATGATCAACAACATGAACTTCATTCTGTATCTGATACCAACAAAGGAAATGGGTTGAGGATAACGAATTTTGCATTGAAATATGCTGCTAACTACTAGTTTCCTCCTTTTAAACTTGAATGTCAACCGAAAATTCAAGATAGAAAAGATGGTACAAAAATTATTAATGAATTGATTAAATCTATTAAAGATGATTTTCTCATTCAGAATCTAGGTTTTACACATGATATTTTATTTGATCTTTGGTGGATTGATCCTGATGGAAATATTCAAATAGTAATAAAAACGATAGATTTATATGTTTACTTATGCAAACGGGATCGCTACCCAAAAGAATTAAACAACGTAAAAATCAACCCTATAACACCGAAGCATCTACCACCACAACATACAGAAATCATAAAATGAGTTAACAAAAGCTTTACCGACAAGGATGCTCGTGAAGAACTATATATGAAATACGAAAGTCTCTTCTCGATCGAATTCATGCAAGGTACTATGAATGAACGTAATCGTCACATTAAAGTTGAGATGTTCGATAAAAATGAGTACAATAAAGTATTATCAAATGGAAAAACAAATCTAGGTGGCCAAGTGTATTTAGTCGATAAATATCTTCCATCATCACGCATTCTAATCTGTAATCTACCAGGACATACGAAAAAGTCCTGCCCAAACTCAGATGTTGATCTATGTCGCCGATGCGGTAAACCAAGAACAAACATGCATGAACATAAGGATTGTGAAATAAAGTGTCATCATTGCCAGGAAAAGCATGTAGCCACAGACTACAAGTATAAAATTATCGATAAATATCGACGCAAATTAATCGAAGAACTGAAGAAACATCCGGAAAAACTGCCTCCAGAAGTTCAGCTGTTTATTCCGTCTGAGTATCGATCAGCCGATCGCAGAAAAACGATTTTCAACGTAGAATTTCATCAAAATCAATACGATAGACCACAACAACAAAATCAACATATATACAACAAGAATGATGAGGCTGCATGGCCAAACATGAAAACAACTCACGTCTAAAAACAACAGCATGAGATAATGCATCAAGTAGCCTTAATGAAGCTATTAAAACTCTGTCAGAAGCGTTGAAAGAGGAAATGAAAAGACATGAGATTGCACTAAATCAAATTAAGGAAAAATATAGAAGAAGTGCTCAAATAATAAATCAAGCTTGGGATTTAATTAAACAAGTGCAACAAACGCAAGAATTTATGATATCTTCCATGAGTAAAACTCTGGGCCAAGTAGTGTTACCTATATGCAGTAAATCAGCAGAAATTCTACAAGAAATAACTACAAAATTGAAAACCCGTTTAAAAAATATGAAAATTGATGATATCACTGAATTATTAAACAACCAGATTTTGTACATGAATGAAGCCTGTAAAGAATTCGATTGTCATCAAGAAGAACTAAAAATAATTTCTTCTAAACAAAGGGACGTTGTGGCTACCTTCGATACTTTAATTCAACAGATAAATGAACAGTAATATGATAAAACACTGCACAACGCACCTTCATCCTGAAACGATTGACCATTTTAATGGAACCGACGAGGAGAAAGAAACTCTATTTTCTATTTTTTGTGAATGGAATTCGAATGTTAGGGTAAGTGACTTATGTGAGCAGTGGACGAAAACGAAATCCGTGTCCACTATCGAAAATCTTACAGTACTAATATGGAACTGCGAGGGCCTATCTACTCATAAGACAGATTTTGATATGCTTCTCTCTTCTTACTCACCTCATTTATTTTTATTAAGCGGAGTAGGATAACAGATAAGAAAACTTCCACCAGTTCCCAACTTCAGGTGGTTTACCTCTAAAGGAACAAATAGTTTTGGAGGTGTAGGAATTTTAGTTCATCAGAACCTAAGAACATCACTAATCGAAGAAGCAGTTAATTTTGTATTAATCCAGATAGAAATTTTAAACGAAAAGATTTTCATTGCTTGTATCTACGTACCTCCTGGAAGTACACCACCCTTCGAGCTTTTTGATAAACACCAAGACAAAGAAATATTTATTTTTGGAGATTTCAATTCGAAGCACCAAGACGGGTGTTGCGAGGATTACAACACCTCAGGAAATAATCTAAGAGAGTGGTTATTAGAAAACGGATTTGAAATACTTCATACCGATCTACCAACATCAAAAAGATCGAATTCTGTAATTGATTTCGGAATAGGAAAAAATAAAGAAGAATGAGGAATCGAAAGGCTAGTCGAAGGAAACTCCGATTATTATCCTGTATTATTTATATCTCCCTTCCTTGCCACGGAAAACGGTTTTTTCATAAAGACAAACTGGAAGCTTTTCACGTTTTTTCTTAAAGTATTGCATAGTTATTGGAATGCAATGGTGTACAAAACTGATTATAATGTCTTTTTTTATGTCTTCTCTCAATTCTTAGCTGCTTTAAGAGACAGATGTACTAGTTTTGAACATATAAAAAAGTTTAGACCTTCTTGACCTTCCTATCGAGTAAATTTAGTTCGAACAGTAAATAAGCATAAAAGAAAATTTCGAAGAACTAGATTTGTACAAGACTATAATACGTTCAAATTCTGGGAAAATACGTATAAACATGAGAAACTTGCATACGAACAGAAAAAGAGAGAAGAAAAACATCAGCATATGAAGGAAGGCCAAAACATTTGGTCTCATGTGTGTCATATTTTCAAACCTTATTCACCAGTATTCAGAGAGCTGAAAACGCAAACGGTTTAATAAAAGATCAACAAGAAATTGCAGACCAACTAGCAGATTTTTACGAACAACACTTTACTAAACCAAGTTTTGACAACAAAAATCCCTTTCACCTAGAATGCCTAGAAGCGTATAATCGAATTACTCTTTCACCCAACTTTACCTTAGAGCAGATTAAACTCAGTGAAGTTATCACACAATGGAAGAAGTTTGCCCCTAAAAAGTCATTGGATAGTGTAGAAAACTCAGCATTTTTACTGAAACAACTTCCCTCCCAATATTTAGGTACAATCACAGTTCTGTTTAACAAATGCGCGACAAAAGGTCAGTTTTTTGAAGGAGCCAAAGTTGCAAAAGGTATTTTCATTTCTAAAGATGGTGCATATCCTACAGTTGATCGCCTTCGCTCAACTTCCCTTCTTGCAAATCCTAGCAACGTTTTTGAAAGAATTTTAGTAGCCAGAATTGAAAAATGGTGGAGCGAGCAGGAAATCCACTTAGACGAACAATCTGGCTTCATTGCAAATAAGCGTTTGCAAACTCGCATTCTAGGAATTGTAGAAGATTTGAGAGTGACCACTACACCGTGCAATCGACCAGCATTAACCCTCCTTATAGATTTTACAACAGCGTTCGATACACTATGGTGGCCAGCTTTATTTCATAACTTAGAAAAACTAGGAATGTCCATAGAATACAGAAAATGGTTTTTTTAACTGGTTACAGAATAGATGGATGAACGTTTCTTATGGAGAGGCAAAATCAAGGTTATTCCATATTGCAATAGGTGCGCCTCAGGGTAGTGTAATTGCAGCCCTTTTATTCAGGTTGCACTTGCACTTTTTATCTTCTCACTTTCCACAAATAGTGAGCCATCTCTTTGCAGAGGATCTCACGCTAATCATAAAGGGAGCCTTAGAAAAGCGTCTATTCGAGAACATTAAATATATTCAACTTCAAGCTAAAGCTGTTTTAGAAGAACTTGAAAGATTTTCGGATAATTATCTTCTTCCGATTAACGTTGTTAAAACAAAGGCAATGCTGGTCCATAGCGCGGTGGTAGTGCCAAAACCCGAACTCAAATATAAAGGAGTCTCGATCGAATATGTTACCACTTTTAAATGTTTAGGCTTTCATATTGGGACAAAGCTAGGTTGGGGTAAATTTATAGACGATAGATTGGAAAAGGTAAGGCAGTCTTATTGTGGTCTGAGAAAAATATTTCATACAATTCCAAAAAATGAAACAAAAATAAGAAGAAAAATATTTCTAGCCTTCTCTCTTCCCTAATTCATATGGCTCTTTTTTTGCTTTTTCTTTTTTACCGATAAACAAAAAGAAAAAATTGAACACATTTTTGGTACTGGTTTAAGGCTAGTGTATTCACTTTGGGGGTACGATGATATAGCAACTCTTGCTTTAAGTCGTGAATTTTCGTTACGTGACTATCTACATAAATATTGGTTAAAGCTTCAAAAACATTTAGACGTAGCTGCTGAAGCAGACGCATATAGACAAACTTTAACAGCCTACTTCATTGCTAATCTCCCTGCGAAACATATTACCCAAGTATGGTCTTCGATCAAAATAGTATTTTTCCTAAAAGATTAGCGGAACGTATAAAACACTCGTATCTCGATGTAATATCATTCATTAACATACACAAACCGCAGTACGGATATTATAAAAAATCAAGCTCAACTGTGGAACTTTTCGTTTTAAAATATTTTTCTAAAAAACCACCTTGAATAAGAATATGAGGATACGGGTATGTAGATAGTGAGTGATCGATTAGAAGCTAACAGAACACGACAGTCCACTGAATGCTTTTTACTCCTATTGATTACTATCAGTTTTCCCCTCTACTCTTTCAAATTTTTTTCCGCATGTGTGTAACACAAGGCGGAAACATCTGACTCCATGACTCCATGCGATTCTGCGTGATTTTGCGTGACGCCGTGCAAGTCATTTGGCTTCAACTGACTCTACTTGACTCCACTTGACTCCAAAAAACTGGAGTCAGATGTTTTCTCCTTGGTGTAACAACCAGTGTTCTTGAAAATTATTAACCTTTCAATAGAACAATAAAAATAAAATGAATGTTAAAAAAAAACCTCTGCTACAGATCTTACCCCGTCATGCGTGGGATATCTTTCATAAAGTTTTTCCCGCTGTGCGTAGGGTGTCTTTCACAGAGCTTTCTCTGCCGTGCGTGGGGTATCTTTCAGAGCTTTTCCCATCGTGCATCAAGCATCTTCAACAGGACTTTTCTTATAGGGCTAAAGCTGAATCCTCACTCTCAAATTTGCATTGAACCGCATCATTTGGTTAGAAAGTGAGTAAAATCACAGTCTCTTACGACTTGGACGAAGTTTCACGCACACCTCCTTCTCTCACCCCCGATCACTCTGCCGACTTTTCTCGACAATCAAGAAACTGATGCAAATAGTTCCGTGACGCTATCTCTCACGATGACTAAATACATAGCGAACAGACTCATCAGAATTTCGATCTGTATTGATCGCGATGAAATTTCACCCAGCACCTTCCGCACACCCCGTTTGGTGATTTCAACCTCAAGTCGACTTTCCTCATGAGCTAAGGAAGTAGTGTGGAAAGTTTTGTGACGCCAGCTATAACAGAGATTAAATGCATCGCGAACAGACAAACGTTTTTCTTTAAATATATACATACGTCATTGTTGTGAGTCAAGAAAAAGAACAAATACATTGTTTCTGTGAGTCATAGAAAACAAATGGATACACAATAGTTGTGAATCAAGGAAACACTCGTATACATTGTTCTCTTATAACCTATTAGAAACCTTCAATTTTCACACTTATACCAAAGAATCATCAATACAAAATGATTAATCTTAGAATCATAACAAAGTCGCTAAATTTCTGCAAAATTCAGGCAAATTTCATTGCCATATGACAGGGATGAAATTTTACCCAAACACCCCCACCCTACTCCTATTAATGGTAAGAGCACTCTATAAAGCTACCGCTGCACTCAGGAAACCACTGTGGAAAGTTTGGTAGAGTTAGCTGAGACACTACTATCTGGGTGAGATTTCATCCACACCCCACCTCACACCCTCGGTGG
Organism: Macrotrachela quadricornifera; assembly: GCA_022393335.1. NCBI lineage: Eukaryota > Metazoa > Rotifera > Eurotatoria > Philodinida > Philodinidae > Macrotrachela > Macrotrachela quadricornifera. The sequence goes on along the minus strand of JAJEKB010016984.1, from coordinate 31,627 downwards.
GTGACCCGCTATGACCTTCCTCCGGGCCTGGGAATGCACCATGGAAAGTTTGGTGATCGTAGCTTTTGCAGGGACGGAATACATAGCGAACAGACAGACAAACAGACAGACATTCTTCTTTATATATATATAGATTCTGTTTTTTATTTAAATAATAAGGTATTCCAGTTAGAATTTTCTGCAAATCTCACTTACTAGTGGTTGTGATTTTAACTGTCAAACATGATTTTAAAGTGTATGAAACTGCAATTATTTCATTTCTTACATTTTACCTGTTCTACAACCATCGTATCCTGATCTTACCCTGTCCTGAAGATTAGAGTAGGACAGAACAGGTTTATCCTGCACATCAATAATTTGTACGACCTACAACGCTTTGAAAAGTCATGATTTGCACAATATTCAACAAAATTAGAGTACTACTATTTTGTAAAAATTAATTATTTCGAGCGACATCACATTTGTTCATCTGTCTATCAATGTTTACTTTCCATTGTCCAATTTGTCTATTGAATCATTGGCGTATTAAGAATTTAATTGAGGCAACTCATCTTAAAACAATGATTTATTTCTACATTGGCTTATCCAGTGAGCTCCTGAGGATCATATGAAGTGAATCAAAGCTGGCACTAGCCAAACTGCAATCCACATTCCAGATGTCAATATTTTTTAACATATAACCCATGTCATAAATACCGGATCACTTTTAGCGGTGAACCGGCAAAACCGGCGGTTAACCGCGGTAACCGGACAGGTAAAACCGCGGTTAACCGTCGGTTTATATTACATGGGAAGTATAGAGTGAGCAAAAAATTATTTTCGGTTGTTCAAAGTGTTTTGAAGAAGTTTTACATTATCCTCCTCACCTTTTGAGCTCTGCCTAGTAGTGGCACTCGCATCTTCTTAAAGGCTACTTAATAGTCGCATAGGTAACATTTTCAGGATATCTAGTGACGGTATGCGCTACTTTTGAAGTCCTATGTGGACAGAATATCTATGCCTAGCGGATTCAGTGCATACTGCAAGGCTGTTTCCACCTTAAACATATTATTCGAGTCCTTAAATCTTCACTTGGGTGAAACCATGCTGACACTGAACAACTTCTGTACATCTACAGGGTGGTCCAAAAGTCATGTTACCCAAAAAAAAATTAAATATCTCCTTTACAGTTCGAGCAAAGAAGCTGATTTTTTTATCAATGATAGAGTCATCTTCAAGCTTTATATCTATAAGAACAAGCTCAAGAAAAACCTATGTAAAGTAGCACTAATGAATTCAACAAAGGAAATTTTACTTTTCAAAAAGAGAAAAAAAACAATTTAAGATAGAGAAGCGACAGTTTACTGAGACAAAGCGTGGTGGACGAAATGGACTTTCGAGTAACACGCGTTGTGTGTTCATATATCTATTCTGTCTGTGTTTTTCTTTCTGTTCTATCATAATTCACGCTAAAGCTATACTCAATATAAGTCTTTTTTTTTTCGATATCGTTGGCCATATTCAGTTATTGTCTCTGTCTACGTGTTTTATATAGTTTCGGTAAGACATGTTTTTCTTTGTATACATTTTCCATCGTATACTCAGTACGTAACTGTTATTTCGAGTACATGTGATTTCTCATTATGGGAGATTATAAAAGATCGTGTGTATGCTCAAAATTCTCGCGATATAAATCATTTGAAGTCATTAATTAAAAAAGAATTTACATGGCTCAATGATAACATCGAATTATGTCAAGCAATCTGTCGTTCTGTAGCAGATCGTTATCAGATGTGTATCAATACAGAAGGCAAACAATTTGAACATTTACTTCAAAATATTGTCCATTTTGTCTTGACAAACTGTGTTTCCTCTATCTTAAATTGTTTTTTTTCTCTTTGCGAAAAGTAAAATTTCCTTTGTGGAATTCATTAGTGCTACTTATCATAGGTTCTTCCTGGCCTTGTTCTTATAGATATAAAGCTTCAAGATGACTCTATCATTGATAAAAAAAACAGCTTCTTTGCTCGAGCTATAAGGGAGATATTTAGTTTTTTTTTTTGGTAACATGACTTTTGGACCACTCTATATAAATATTATACTCTTTTGATGTTTGGCCGAGTGAGACGAAACATACAAAGACTTCTTTGGTTCAGAATCTTATCAGACATCTCTCTAGATATAAATCGGTTTCTGATAGTAAAAATCTTTCAAATTCAATAACAAACGATAATAAATTTGTCTTACGTAAAGTCTTCTCTCGACGATCTACGTTGCTTTTATAAAAAACAGAAGATGTCTTCTATTATATACTTGAGAACATATATATTCTGCATTTTTTTTCCTGTCGGTCTACCTACAGATATGGTTTGCACATTTTTATTTGATAGCTGGGCCATCCTTCTACTTTCATGATAAAACATCTTGATAAGAAACATAAGATAAAATTGTATATACATTAGAAGTTTCGAAGTGAATGCGAGCTCTTTTTTAGAGTTACTTATGTAGGAAAGTTTTTCATTATGGTGCACACATTCAAACAATCGAACTTGGTAAGAGATTGTAACCAAAATAATGATAAGTATACACATACAAATTCTTTCTCATTCAGAGAAAGTGCAAAAATTAGTTAGATCTAATTCATTCAAATACTGGAAATTTGATTTCAGGAAATATTGAAGAATCAATCCTTTGTCAGATGTCATTTGGCACCTCTCAAAATCTATACTAGACGAGTCTTAATATGTTTCTTATTATTAGACTAAACCATAATAAAAATATGATATTTTTGATCAACGCCCTGAATTTTATCTGACCACATACACGAAGTATTCTCACTTGTTGAGAGGCTTTGCATGCAAATTTCGACCAATGCTTATCAGTTGATATTGTCAATGTAGTTCACACCTATAGTGGATAGATACATCTCATTTAGAAATGAACTGAGGATCTCAGCTCAAACAGATGAATGATTGAAATAATCTAATACTCTTTGACTGATATTACCTTACGTTTTCGGAGGCCATATTCACGTTAGTCAGGCACCAACACCAAAACTCTCGGGGTTTGAGGACTGGGATCAATCTTAAGTTTGAAGTTTTAACTTTTCTTTTTGTTTATGATATTAACACTGCCATAAAGCATTCCAGTTTACCTAACAAGTTCCATATGATATAACCAGAGAAGAAAATGCATCAATGTGCTAGATGTAATTCATTACTTCGTACCAATTGAGGAGGAAACACATCTACCTATCATCTATTAAAACTTATCATATGAAGTTTTCGATAGAAAAATATGTAGTCAGAGAAAATAACATTTTACGTGAAGGTTCGTAAGATTATTAGAGTATTTTGCCGTATTAATAGATATCATAATTCAAAAAGAGGATTAAAACTCGAAACCATCCCAGCACCCCGAATTCACCCTCACCCATATTGATACTTTCAATTTAAAAGTTTTTTCGCATGAGGTTTTATCTGAACTGCGTATTTGAGAATCAATTCTCTCTTTTAATGCTTAAAATTGTATGATAAATTAGACTTTTTTACTCTTATTCAAAAACTTTTTAATTCAAAAAATTCAATCTATCTCAACATGATCTTTCTAATATGGCTTTTCTCAAATTATTTCATCATATTTATGCAACTAGCTTACATCATATATGTAGGCACATCTTTTGAAAATGTCATATAATACCAGCTCAATAATATAAGACTAAAACATTTTGAATACGATAAAAATAGAGTCAATCGTGGATGACAAATTTGTCATAAATAAACTTCTGTTATAGCTCTTATCATTTTTCAGAAAATGACAATGGACTCACAAGTTTTGCTCTATAAGAGACTCCGATTGTAGTCTATCCATTCATATTTAGAATACCTATATCTTTCGAAATGATCGTCTATTTGGGCTGTGAAACTTTTAGTTTAATATGGTCGACCAACTATCGTTGGTTAGGGCTTATGTGAAAATATCTCGTGGAAAAGGCTTCAGTAACAAAATATTGCAAAGTCATATATCAAAGTTTTGAGCCAACGGAAAATTTTAAAATAACATTCCTATAAACGCGTAATTGTTTGTTTATCTTAACTAAATGAAATGAAACATAGTTAAATTACAATCCTTTACCCATATTACTTCAGAACTTTGTCAGTATTAATTAACTGGAAATAATAACACCTGTTCATAGTTATTAACATGAGCCTTTAGTGTCACTATAAAAAGCATTACATTCATTTGTCCGTTTAATCTGAGATGTAGTAAGATATGTGCAAATAGCAAAATACAATTTTTGTGATTATGATGGTATTTTGACGCAAGATGAGTCTGCCTCAGTTTTAATCTTCACAATGGAATGGAAACTTGATAAGACATGTCTCTATCGTCTATTAAATGAAGCTTTACGTTCAGAAGATCGAAAGAAGCTAAAATCATGGTTTCCATATCTGAAACTGTCCTTGACTGCCCTATACAAACTGCCATCATTTGAAAGGCTCGTTTGGCGCAGTGTCAAATCTGATATTAGTAAAAGCTATCAAACAGATCAGACAGGAATTTGGTGAGGTACTACATCAATGAGTATGGATACAAATATTTTCAACTCCCAGCATGTCGCGGATAAGTATATGTATTCAAAAATATTCAATATTTCAAAAAGAAAAGGAAATCGTGTTGATGTCTGGCTTTCATTATGAAACAACCAGCAAACTAGATTTAGGTGATGGATTATTCATGATCAATATCAACAAGAAATAAGGATCATTTCCACTTTTTCCGTCTCCATTTCGAAATAAAAACATGATGCCATAAACAATTTTGTTATTAGTATCAATGATACATAAGTCAATTAATATTTACCATCTCCCTAACGACTAACTATGTTTGATTAGACTGCTCCATCTCTAAATATAAACTACACGAGTATCTTCGATTAAACGAAACGAACATTATTGGCTAAAAACCTTTCCTAGTATTAAATGAAATAGATTAGTGATAATAATCAGTTATTTTTTAGAGAAAAGAAACAACATGACTAATGGTATAATGTACCTAAACTCACAATAATACGGAAAGGTGTTCCAAAATTTTCTCTATTTCTAGATTTATACAGAAACCTTTCTGAAGTAGAAGATAGAAGTTCTTATAGACAAATCAGTCACGGTTATCTATTTGGGGAGTTTTCTGATTCTAGCGCTGCTCTAAAGTCAATTGAAAAAAAAAATTATGTCATGAACAACCGATTATTGTGAACGATGAAAGTTGTCATTATTAACTGAAAAATGTCGTTAAGAATTAAAGCATAAATTATTACCGCAATTACTCAGAAAACCAATTTGATTATTCATCATAATTGCTTTAGTATTGCTGAATGAGTAGGGCTAAATGAGCGATTGGAATCTGTTTACAATGTGACACAGCGCAATAATTGTTGACATCTATAAATTCGTGTCATATGATACATTATTATTCCCTCGACTGAAGAGAGAATCATATGGAAAAAACTAAAAAGAAGTTGTGTGCTTGCTTGTTTATGCTAAGGTCAAAAGAACATCAGAGTCTAGATAACTTTATACTGTTACATGTATACTTGCACGCGTTGTTTTCAATATCCAATCGTAAAATTATGAGATGTTTTGTTCTGGTGCTTTTATATTTGACAGATGGAGCGACTAGTCGCTCGTTTGTGATGATATTCAAAAATTTCAATATAGTGGAACTTTTGTAGAAAGATGACGAAATTGAATTTATAATGGATAGCTGCTAACGAAACTTGAACTTCGATATGTTCAACGAGAATTCTTTTCCTGTGAATCTGAAAATTTTCTCCTGAAAGCTGAACGTCAGTCTGATAGAAGGGTATATAAACAGCTTTTTAGCACAGTTCTTAATAGACTTAAATGTGGAGCTTTTGTATCTTCTTTCACTTCATTATACCAATACGACATATCTTAGATGAAGGATGCTGGAAAATTTATAATTCTTTTTCAATATTAGTCAATTGTCAAACAAACTTTGTGCCTTTTATCCCAACATTTTGAATAGAAGTGTTATTTTTCCTTGATTCTCGAGATATATTCTATTTATTTCTTGCTGATTAACAGGCTAATCATTTGCTAATTGGTTTTTCCTGATATATTAGCATTTCTTTTCCTTTCATTACTTATTTAACTGCTAGCTAAACTTGTTCTTTATATGCATTCGATAAATCTACCATGGACTTCGGCAACGTTTCGTGCATTTAAACATATACAGAAGCATTTATCTAAAAAATTTGATTGTGATAATCATCCATAAATAAATTAAATTTTCACTGAAAAATTAGCTAAATATCACTTCGCAACTTTTAGATCATCTCTTATTCATATACAGATCATTATTTTTTGATTGTATCTAAGTTAATTCGTAAGCGAAAGGCTAACTAACAGACGAAGATGATCTACTACTCATGAAATATTTCGCAAATGAGCATAAAATTAATAAATCGAGATACTTCTACATTTTTCGAATCAATTCAATATGCATGACGGACAGTAATAGATATAAATTCCATTACTAACATAGTTTTAAAAACAATAATAGTCAAAGGCTACAGCAGTATTCCATTCAGTTCTACAGAAGGTACTTTACCATAAAGATTACGTAAAATAGGCTTCGTTTTTGGACTTTCCGTCTGAAGTTCTATTCTAAGCCTCATTATCGTTCGTACACAGTCAAGCGTGATTTTCTTGGATTGTGAACGAAATCGAACTGTTAATTGCTGAATGAAGCAGACATTCAAAAGAAAGAAGATGTTTTGGGAAATTTACAACGGCTTGCATGATTTATGGAATCTAATAACGTGCTTCCTTTGGAAACAAAGGGACATATTTGAAAGGTTTGATACACAAAATGCAAAACTAAATCTCTACCGTCACACTTGATTTCTTCAATAAATTGTGCTTGTGTATTTTTTTTTCTTTGCTTTAGTTTTTTGCTTCTCTTTCCGTTTGCTTTTTATAATTCCTGATTAGGAGTGATCCTACTAAAAATCTACTGATTCTTACAAATTTGGAAATAATTTGATTTAATCATAATATAGTTAGAAGATAGGATGAGGATATTCACTAGTCGTAAGTGATGCATTGTGGACACTCTGACAAGCAATCAATCATTCATTTACAAGGTTAATATAATCTCTCTTGTGTACAACTTTCGACGAAGTCTAGGATATTTTTGGAAAGAAGTCAGTACTTTATTAATGGTTCATAAAAGTCGAAATTATTATCTATGATGAAGAAAGTGCGGATGGTTGATATTTTTCGAATTTGAAATTGATAGTCTTGCTTTTGAAAATCATAAAATGTGAAGTGTGTTCAGATTGAAGTGACTATATCACCACACTTATTGATAAATTAACTGACAATGATTCTCAAAATAAATAGAATGAATTCAGCCGAAGTTTAAGCGAGTCACCCTTGACGAGCGTTACTTGTGTTAACAGTCTTCGTGATCTTTAGCTGTACTATATTATAGCAATCCATTTTGTAGTCATTGCTATATAGATAATGAAAATAGAATTGATTGTTGTTTTTAAGAGCCACTACGAGAACGTCGGTCAAATACATAGGTGTCGCCTAGAAATATGCTCTACAGTTCAATCCTTAACATTTAGTTAGAAATAAGAGAGTAAAGTTATCGTCACTCGGAGTTATATTACCCAGTAACTAATAACTTCAGGATTACTAGTTATTTGGTAACGGTAGCGGATAATTCAAAATTTGTTACATTATCAAGCAAAGCTTGTTTTTCAAAAATATTGAAGGCCTAAATTGTAATCCTATATTGCAATACTGTCTGGACCCTTAACTCCTACATTGGGAAAACACTTCTATTCATCAGAAGGTTGCATGTCTGGCTACTATTTTTAAGTTTCTGAGAGGCTCTGTTGATGTAACAGAGGCAACCCTTTGAGAAATAAGTTTCGTATTTCAGATAATCATTTTGAAGACTATCTTGGGACCAGGTATGTTACACCTGTAGCTCATCACAGCCGACTGACCGATTCATCGAACTGTTCACTAATAGCTTTTCTCTACCATTGTAAGAAGAAAACATACCATTGTTCGAGCCATATGAGAGACCATCATAGTTGTAACTGGTCACGAAATGTTGAACATTCTGCTAGACCTGTTTAAATTTTAGATCAGAACGCTTAAATTAGTCAAAATATTTTTCTAGATTGGTAAAAATCGACGCACTTCAATCTTTGAGGGTGAGGGTGAGAGTGAGGGTGTGGATTAACATTTTTTCTGAATGTCTACAAGCCCTTACGCTTGTGTATTCAAAGATTCTATAATATGATTCGACATATCACAAGGCCAACTAAAATCTTTATAAATATACTTAGAGTTATCGAAAAGGAGTGGCGGAGGATCTGTTTTTTCTTATAAGTCAATAAAGAAAAATTCTTTTTTGCTCGAATCGATAGAGCGTCTTTCACTCTATCTTTCTATGCTATTTGATCAATATCCAACTAAGATCAAAGTAATAAAATTTCGACAAAAACTTTTTTGTCGAACTCTTGCTAGTAGCAAGAGTGTATAAAATCATCTACACGTGTTGTTTTTTCTTCATTTTCTCTTGTTCTTTCTTTCATCATCGTCTGCTTATCTCTTGTAATAACTAACATTCCATACGTACATATACATTAACACATTCGTCGTATTGGTTTTGTGTTGCACGTGTCGTTTATTTTATTTATTTATTTATTTTATTTTATGTCGTTTATTGTTATTTTATCTTTATTTATATTAATTTAAAACGGTTAGTAAATATTCTATTTTAATTTATCTTTAATCAATTAAATCTAAACTTACCTTCTTTAACACACAAATATATATCATAAATAAATAACTAATATTAATATTTTTTAAATTCAAATATAATTGAAAAGAATGTAACTATGGAAGAGAAAAAATAAATTGCTAATCATAGATGCATTCTATCTGTTTCGAATGTGTTAGTCATCAAAAAACACCTCCAATCACATGTTACTTAGTATTTTTCAATTACTAAACATAAATAATTCAAATAATCTTCGTTTCCGATTGACTATTGTTAAGAATATGTAATGCAAGAATAATATGACGAATTGCTTACGACAAATCGATTGATCACTCATTTAATAATATAAAATTACTCAAATGAAGTTTTTTTTTTTATTTCCACAAAACTAAGCTATATCATATTTTAATTATGGATCATTCCAATATTTTTATTGCTTAAATAAATACTAGCCAAAACATATTATATCACAATCTATACTCTGTAGTCGTTCATTTCATGTCTATGTATGTATATAGCACGAGTTTTTCGTTTTATTACGACTTGCGATGAAACGAAAATGAATGCATATCGCTTCTTTACGTCATATGATCCCAGTACTGTTTAAATTCACTTGAAACATATTTTTATTACTGAAAGTTTTAAAAATTCTCACAAAGAATGATTATATTTTTTTCAAAATCTGTTAGAAACTTTCAAATAGGCATAAAAATCAATGTAATGTATATAGATTTTATTTGTTTTATCCTTTCAAGGCGAGACGCCACTATAATGGCTTATAATGGTTTTAAAGAAAGATATACTGTGCATTAATAATCAGAAATATATGCGTATGCGTCAGAGTATGCTCATTATAACGATATATACGTAATACTGCCCCATATGATCAATCCTCATTTTCTCTTTCCTCTACCTTGCAGTAAAATCTTGTTTTTTTATTTATTCTCAAAAAGTAAGGTAATATTGTCCTGAAAGGTTTAAAAGGATCGACGAATAAAAAAGCAAGTAGAAAAAAGAAAAATCAAAGAATGATAAGTATAAAGAAAAAAAGAAATATACACAATAATACATAATCGACGAACACTACGTGTATTATCATATTAAGCAAAATAACCAAGACGAGCAATATTATTAAGGAGTATGTCATGTGTATAATGAAGGATGCAAGCTATACGTATGTGATACGAAAGAAGCAAATAGATACATAGATAGCCGACAGATGGTAGAAGTAGCTTCTCTTATCTTTAAATATAGATTATGCTTATTCAGATAAGATTGTCTCGTCATTTTTTAAGTATATTTTGATATCCAGTTTATTTTCTATAATGAATGTATAAAATCTTCATATCGAATGCAGATACGAATTCCACCGATATTGCATGAAATGATTCAATAAATACATGGTTAGTACTTTCTTTTGTACAGGACAAGAAATGTAATAGAAGTCATTCTTATCATTAATTGCGCTTAAATTAATGCTAAATTACACACAAAGTTACGTTACGATTGTGTTCACCGTCAGTCTAATATTTATAAACGGACTACAATCGAGAATACATCCCATTCCACGATGTTGAACATTCAGGAATCGATCCCGCCATCGGAATCAAGTGCACCGATTCCGGAAATCCTACATTCAAATTGCTTCAGATACCTTCGACATACTTGCAATTCTGGGTCATTAAGGAATTGCATCCTTACGAATCATCATTCCTTAACTATCCATTGAATTCCTTAAGGGAAATCCTGCACTTGCATTCGCTAGGCATTGGAAGAAATCCCATGCAATTCCCGGTCATTAGGGTATTGCGTCCTTACGAATCATCATTCCTTAACTATTCATCGAATTCCTTCAGGGAATTCCTGCAATTGCAGGAATTCCCTAAAGAAATTTAATGAACAGTTAAGCAGTGGTGATGCATAAGAATGCAACTCCTTAATGACCCGGATTTGCAAGGGATTGCGGGGAATTCCTTCTAGTTTCCAGCAAATGCAATTACAGAAATTCCCTGGAGGAATTGGATGAGTGGATAAGGAATGATGATGCATAAGAATGCAATTTCCTAATGACCCGGACTTTCAAGGAATTGCAAACAACTCAAAGGTATCGGAAGGAAGTCGAATGGAGGAATTCCGGAATCGTTGCACTTGATTCCGATGGCGGAATCGATTCCGCAATGTTCAACATCGCGGAATAGGATGACTGCTCCTACAATCTAAGTAAATACATGCATTTTCACCTAAGTGAACATTCAAACATGTGACATATTTCTGCTCAAACAATACTACTATGGTATATAGTGCTGTAAAAAGTTCAATGAATTTCAAATACTATATATCAGTATCCGACATGAGTCACTTTTTTTTGTGACCCAGCTCAATCCGACCTGTTTAGGACATTTCTACATATTAACATGAGATAAAAATATTTTTTCTACTAAAGTACTACTAAAACTTACCTTTTAAACGATACATCGTATCTAGCTAGAAAGTAGTGAATTGTACTCACCCAGAAAGAAATTACCCCATCGGATCCAACAGGATCTAAGAAAATTCGACATTATCTGACAATCGAATCCGATATAAAGTCTATAGTTGGACACCGATGAAATTCTTCGATTTCCGACGTTTTCTGCCACCGGGTACTGTTGAATTTCAGTAATAGAATCCACTGTTATCTGACTGTCGGAAAACGTCGTATTCCACCATCTTTCAAAAATATTCATGTCATTCAATTCATTTAAATATTTAAATAGAGCAATAACTATTTATTTAAATAAGAGTTTTTTAAAACTTCTTTAGATCCATTTTGAGCAGCCAAATGGAGAAAATAATATGCTTCCCAATACATTTTTTTATTTATTTATTTTAGATCCATTTGAATATTCACACGGAACAGTGAGCATATACTTCAAAAAAGAAATTTCTATTCAAGTTATTTTAGGACCATTTGAATAGTAAGTGCTTTTCTAATTATATATTTTTTTAAATTTTAGATCGATTTGCAAGATGTACACGACCCGAATTTTCAGTAAAAAAATTGTTTTACTTCTTTTTTAGCATTGTCTGATAGAGTTTGAGCTACTAATCACAAAAAAAACTACCATTTAGCTTCAGCAAATGTTTCTTACCGATTGAAAAAATCGAGATACGTAGGAAGAATCCTTTTTATGAAAAAACACATCTATTTCAAATTGTATAACATTTTTAGATTTGTGCTTTTTTCTCAGTTATGAAAATATGTTTTTTACATTCAATATCAAAAACTAAGGTCAGACAAATTTGTTAATTTAATTCTAGACCCAAAACTATATTGTTGTTGGTGGCGCATCGAATCATATCATATGCAATACATAAAGATTGATTTGGTAAATTTATCTAGTTTTTTTTACATAAGTGATAAAGCCAGATATTTTATCTCATTCGATTCATTATATGATTAAACAAAAAAAGTAAGCATCGTTTTTTTTATCTGTTCCTTTTCTTTGTCGAGAAAAATCGTTATTACTGATATCAAAGTCATTTTATTCGATATTTGACGATTTTCTACTTCACATAATACTTTTATTTAGAAAGTGAATACTGATTCGGAATAAGCACAAAAAGTGATTTAAATAAAGTATTTTTCAAGTTAATTGACAACTTTCATTTTCCTCAATTTTTTTAGGTAACGTCAGAAGACTAATATTGTTGTATACGGGCCAAAAAATGAAGGTTGTCAAATTAACTTGAAAGATATTTTATTTAACTCACTTTTTGTGCATATTCGGAATCGATGTTTACTTTCTAACTAAAAGTATTATGTGAAGTCGAATACCGACTAAAATGAATTTGATATCAATAAAAACAATTTTCTTCGACGGAAAAAAACGATACTTACTTTTTTTTTTATCATATAATGAATCGAATGAGATAAAATATCTGGCTTTATCGTTTATGTAGAAAAACTAGATAGATTTACCAAATCAATTTCTGTGTACTGCATGTGATATGACTCAAGGCGCCACCAACAATAGAGTTTTGGGTCTAGAATTACTTTAACAATTTGTCTGTACTCAGTTTTTGGTGTTGTATCTAAAAAAACATATTTTCATAGATGAGAAAAAAAGGACAAATCTAAAAATGTTATACAATTTGAAATAGATGTGTTTTTTTTGTAAAAAGGATTTTTCCCACGTATCTCGACTTTTTCAACCGGTAAGAAACATTTGCTGAACCTAAATGATAGTTTTTTTGTGATTAATAGCTCAAACTCTATGAAACAATGTTAAAAAAGAAGCAAAACAACTTTTTTTTACTAAAAATTCGCGTCACCGACATTTCACATTGAGTAGAAGTTTATTTAGTTGCATTCCATTTTTCGAATAGAAAATAAAATCGATCGAACTGTGTTTTGGAATGTAGTTCTGATGTTCTTTTATTTAACGCATGCGTCAAGAACGAAAATTCATAGGGATTATGTAGTATGATTATGTATTTTTCGAGAAGATTCTAAGAGATGGTTAGCTAGACAATTATTTCATGTTGCATAATATTGTATCAAAGCATGTTCCGACTCAGTAACTCTCGATTGATGAAAAGCGGCCGATTGCTAACTGTTTTTGTTCTTGAGATATTCGTCTTCCATTTATCTCTTTTTAAGTCTGATGCCAACATTAGTATTGATGAATAGGTTTTATTATGATAATTGATTATTTTCATTTTGAGTAATATATAGACCTCTTAGTCTCAAAATATTATTAGAACCATACGAATAATATAAATATTGTATTGATATGTTATAACAGCAATCTAGTACGAACAGATTGAGACGTCTAACCAGGCTAATCAATCTCAAACGAATACAGGAGTTTTTCATGAAACTACCTGTTAAATTCGTTTTCCTCCTCTCAATTTATTTCCAAAACCATAAAGGAATCAATTCTAAGAATCCAGTTCATTATTATAAACAACTGGCGAAAAAAATTGATATATCTGTCGTAACTTATTTATTCTTTTCTCTCCATCAAGATGACCATTTCTCTCTAAAATTTTCGAGTTTTTTGTAGCAGATGTGAAATGAATTTTCTAGGAAAATATTTCTAAACTCTTTTCTCATTGCTGTTTCGTTCATAGATTAGAATGAATACGGGAGAAATAGAACTTACGTCGATCAAAGAATCTGACGATAAATCAAACTTGAAAACGAAGTCTTCAGCGAATATAAATTCAACTCAAAGTTTACGTTACACAAGAAATATAGCTGTTAATACTAGCAAATCGGGAAACAAATACACGATTACAAAATATATGTACGACTTTTTTTCCTTTTAATTCTAAGTATAATTTCATGTCTTTGTTAGGAAATTTAAACGGCTGGTAAGATCGGACACGGTGAGGAGCACCTTTTGCATCATTACTCTGACAAGTATAACAATACTTACAGCGGTTCTAATTGTTTATTACCGAACACCTCCAAGTATTTATGTTTTTTGTTTATTTTTATCTTAGTATTTCAGTTACTAAAACGTCAAAGAATAACAATAATTTGGAGCAATGCTTTTTAGTTCTCATCAAAAAATTCAGATAGACTGTGAATAAAATTGTATAATTGAAATTAATCTTCCGAATTGAGTTTAAAGTTATAAAACACCCATCAGTTTATCTGTTCAAGAAGGTTTAAATTAGACTGAATAATAAGAAAGATATTCCGTTATTAACATATGAAATTTTCATCAATATTTCAAAGGAGTTGATGCAGTCATTTATGTAAGCGTCTGAATCAGAGCAGTTACTCAAAATTTCAATTATTAACACTGACGTATATATTTATATCTCAGCTCTTCGACAAAATAGATAAATTATAGACCATGATTGAACAAAGATCGAGTAGAAATTTATTTGTTCTGATATTAAATGTTAGGAAAATCTCAGAATTTTTGATAAATATCATCAAAATAATTAGTAATTCATAATGTTTAACAAGACTTACATAATTCGACATACTGATGAAGTTTCTGTTGACTTTATTTTTTTTAATATTCTATAGATGGAATGTGTCCATTGATCCTAAAAACAGTGCAACAATATGGAGTGTTTAAAGATTCTCATTCACGTTTTGTCACTGCAGATGACTTTAATAATGATAATCGACTTGATATTGCTGTTGTCAATACTGATACTGACAATATAGGTATTTTTCTTGGCTATGGAAATAACACTTTTATGGATGAATTGAAATGTCCAACTGGTTTCGGTTCTACTCCGTATCACATCGCTTTGGGTGATTTTGATAATGATCAACATCTGGATTTAGCCGTCGCTAATTTTGGTACACATAATATAGGCATCTTTCGTGGAAAAGGTAATGGAAATTTTACAGAACACATAAAACTCTCTACTGGTCCGTCTCGTCCACAATGGATTGCTGTTGGCGATTTCAATGATGACACATATTTAGATATTGCCATTGTTAACTATGGAACTAACAGTATAGGTGTAATGCTTGGAAATGGAAATGGAAATTTTACAATTCAAAAAAATTTCTCTACGGGCTATGATTCTTTCCCAAATTCACTCGTCATTGCTGATCTTAATAGCGACAAGAAACTTGACATTGCCGTAGCTAATTATGGTACTAATAATGTTGCAATATTTGTAGGCAACGGCAATGGATCATTTACATTTCAAGCAATATTTACAACTGGCATAAATTCTTATCCATATTATATTACTACTGCTTATCTTAATAATGACACTTTATTAGATATTGCTATCGTCAATTCTGGTACGGATAACGTAGGCTTTTTTTTCGGTCTAGGGAATGGAACTTTTTCGAAACAAATAACGTTTTCAACTGGCAATGGCTCCAAACCGCAATCATTAATCGTTAAAGATTTTAACAACGACACGTTATTAGATATCGTCGTGGCCAACTATGCCACTAACAATATAGGCGTATTCTTTGGATATGGTAATGGAAATTTTAGAGATCAAATAATGTTTGATATTGGATATCGTTCTAATCCGAAATCAATCGCTTATGGTGATTTTAATAATGATGGTCGAGTAGATATCGTCTGTGTCAATAATGGCACCAACCGTCTAAACCTTCTTGTCAATTTTGTGAGTGTCACATTTTCTAAAAACAGGACATATTCAACCGGAGCCGAATCAACTCCATGCTCGGTTGCTATTGGTGATTTCGATCGAGATGGTCACTTAGATATTGTTGTCGCTACTTCTGATTTGCACAGTGTAAATATTTTTCTTGGATCCGGTAATGGTGACTTTCTAAGACAAACCAATTATTCTACTGGCAGTGATTCTGCTCCAGTATCGGTCGCCGTCGGTGATTTTAATCAAGATAATCTCTTAGATATTGTCGTCGCTAATAAGCAAGGTAACAATATATATATTTTGTTTGGGACTGGTGATGGTACTTTTTCAAATCCAATCAACTACACAACTGGTGATAATTCTGAGCCACTTTCAGTAGCCATTGGTGATTTTAACAATGATAATCGATCTGATATCGTCGTTGCGAATCATAGAGGTAACAATCTAGGTGTATTTCTTAACAATGGCAATGGGACTTTTTCAAATCAAGTTAATTATTCAACTAGCCGTAATACTCTTCCAATATCGGTAGCGGTCGGCGATTTTAACAACGATGATCGACTAGATATTGCCTTCACTAATGAATTAACTGACTACATAGGCATATTCTATGGATGTGGTAATGGAACATTCTTAAATGAAACCGAATATTTCACGCAGACGGCATCATACCCATACTGGATCGCCGTTGATGACTTGAATAATGACAATTATCTGGATATTGCCGTCGCTAATACTAGAAGTGGCACTGTGAGCTTACTTTTTGGAAAAGGCAATGGTAGTTTTTCCATGCCACCAATAATGTTAACGTGCGACGATGGAGCGATATATTCGATTGCGGTTGGTGACTTTAATAACGATAATAACCGAGATATTGTCATCACTAATTGGGACACTAATAATATTGGCGTTTTCCTGGGATATGGCAATGGTAGTTTTACAAATCAAAAGAGATATTTAACTGGCGATAATTCTGGGCCAGCCTCGGTCGCTGTAGGCAATTTCGATAATGACTATTTGAATGATATTGTCGTCGCCAATAGTCTTGCCCACAATATTGAAATATTTTTTTCTCTTAGTGAACTCGATCTTCTGTCTTTAGCTCCAATTTCAACTGGTTCGTCGCCTCTTCTGAGCAGCTTAGCTATAGGTAATCTAAATAACGACTCTGCAATAGATGTAGTCATCGTCAATTCTGGCTACAATGAAATAAAAGTCCTTCTTGGATCTGAAGACGGTACATTCCCAATACAAATTAAACATCCAGGTGGTTCTTCATCTTTTCCTACATTCGTCATCATTGATTATTTCAACAATGATAATTGGTTCGATGTTGCCATCATTAATTCCGGTATTGACAATGTAGATATCCTTTTTGGTTATGGAAACGGTAGTTTTTTCAATTCAAGAGCATATTTAACTGGTACTAAATCTAATCCACGTTCGATCGTCAGTGGCGACTTTAATAATGACAATAAAAATGATATCGTCGTTGTCAATTATGGCACAAACAATGTGTTTGTTTTTCTTAATTCAGATATCGGTTCCTTTCGAAGCATTAAAACATATCCAACAGGTGATAAATCAAATCCAAGATCGGTGGCCATTGGTGATTTAAATAATGATAGTCTACTGGATATTGTTGCTACCAATGATGGCTATAATGATATAAGCATTTTCCTAGGATATGGCAATGGTACTTTTCAAGAGCAAATGTTACTTTCAAATGATTATAATGCACATGCATATTCGATCGCCGTCGCTGATTTTAACCAAGATAATCTGACAGATATCGTTGTTGCAAATATGGTAGCTGAAAATGTAGGCATATTTCTAGGACATGGCGATGGCACTTTTTCTGGTCCAAAGACATTTCCAACTGGAAATTTTTCGAAACCAAGTTCGGTCACCACTGGTGATATTAATAACGATGGCCGAATCGACATCGTTGTCGCCAATTATGTGGGTTTCAGCATAGGTATTTTTCTTGGATATGGTAACGGTACTTTTTCAAAACAACTCAACTATTCAACTGGCTATCTTTCTGGACCAATTTCGGTAGCCGTTGGTGATTTTAACAACGACGGTCAATTAGATATTGTCGTCGCTAACTATGCGAGTTCCAACATAGGTGTTTTCCTTGGATATGGTAACGGTACTTTTTCAGAACAATTCAATTATTCAACTGGTTCTAATTCTGAACCAATTTCAGTTGCCGTCGGTGATTTTAACAAAGACAAAAAATTGGATATCGTCGTTGCAAATTCTGTAGCCCGCAATATAGGTATATTTTTTGGTTATGGTGATGGTACTTTTTCAAATCAAACCGTATATAATTTAAGTGTGACCGACGCTTATCCACGGTCAGTCGCCGTTGGTGACCTTAATCATGACAGTTGGCTGGATGTTGTAGTCACTGACTCAGATACGCACAATATACACATTTTTCTAGGATTCTTTAATGGGACTTTTTTCAGTCCGTTTATGCACACAACTGGTGTTTTTTCACAGCCATGGGCGGTTGCTATCGGTGACTTTGATAACAACAATCGATTGGACATCACCATTATCAATTACGGTAGCAATAATATGGATGTATTCCTTGGATATGCCAGTGATGGCTTTCTCAAAGCAACAGAGTATCCAACTGGATCCTCTTCTCAACCAGTGCATGTTGCTGTAGGACATTTCGATAACGACAGTCATTTAGATATTGCGATCGCCAACTCTGGAACACATAGTGTGATGATACTTCTAGGATCGGGCTATGGTACTTTTTTGAGCCACACAGATTATCCAACTGGAGATTATTCAAATCCACGTTGGGTAGCAGTTGGTGATTTAAATAATGACAATCGACCAGACATTGCTGTTGCAAATGCTGGCTCTAACAGCATAGGGATTTTCCTTGGTCAAGGTAATGGGAGTTTTTTTTTCCTGGCATCGATCACCACTGGATTTGGATCTACGCCATGTTCACTTGCTGTTATTGATGTTGACAAAGATACTAAGTTGGATATCGTCGTTGCCAATTTTGATGGCCATAATATAGGTGTTCTATATGGTAATAGTAAGGGAAGTTTTGAACGTAGAGAGTTTTTTACAACTATATTTGATTCTCGTCCAATGGCATTGACTGTCACTGAATGGGATGAAGATGTTTTCTTATTTGCCATTAATGATGGTACTAACGACATAAACTTTATTTCAAGGAAATGCTAAAATTGTATTTCTAAAATAGATCTTTGATTTTTTTTTGGTAATTTTTGAAATACTACACATTATTTATTTTTCTTAACGCTATGTGATTGTAAATCCATCTAAGGATATAGAAGTAATAGTATACTAACCACTTGTAAGGAATAGATTTGAAAAAACTGCAAAACAAGGTTCTAGAACAAAAAATTAGAATTATTACAGGGTAAGTGATGTTCTGAATATTAATAAGAGTTACTAAACAGAACTCATTGACATTTGTCAATTTTCTAAGCTTTCGGCTGATTAATATCAAAGTAGACAATTTTTTTAATTTTTTTTTGTAGCTATCTGTTAGCGACATGTTATACTAATAAGTATTACTTGTCGCTGCAACTCGCTTAACTCTCGACTGAATATGATCTACTCATTATCTATCACTTCTCATCGAATTCGATAGTGAGAACTCTCATTGAACAAACATAGGCATACAAAAAAAGCTATACATTATTGTCATAGACGCTCTTCTTGTAAATAGACCAACCCTTTCAATAATATATAGGTTTTTTATATGCATATTTTTGTTTAACAAGAGTTCTGAATATCGAATTCGATGAGAATCGATAGATATTGAGTAGATTGTATTTAGTCGAAGGTTAAGCAGATCGTATCGTCGAGCGTTATTTGTCTTCATAATGCCTAACTAAGACGTGCTACATGTGAAAAAATATAGTAAGACAAATCCAAGATTTGTACTAAATGATCTAGAAAAAGTCAACATACTAGGAAAACTATTCGTAACGTTAAATGTGACATAGCGCCGTTTTCTTGATTACTAGATTACAAGACACAAAAGATGAAATATTCTCTATAAATCAGATTATTGTTTCACTCTGGCTCCACTACATCACTGCCATAAGTTAAATCACTGAAACACATTTAGCTATGTTTTTCTGTCGTATTTTAAATGTAAGTAGATTCAATAAAGTTTGCTTTTACGAAAGTATCAATGAAATAAATTTCGATATAAATTACTTTTAGTAGTTTTCCACTTCATTCAATATTACCATATCATATATTTCATCTAATGAATAATATTCCTACAATTTTTAAAAGTAGAATATTGTATTGCTCCTTTAAGTATCTTTCATTTAATGAAATTTTTGTAACCGATAATTTTGACAAGCCAATCATAGATTCTAATTCCCCGACCTAGCTTCCCTTTGTCGCAAATTTACCTCCTCTAATTTGTTGAATTTTTTGACATTTCATTCTGATTGATCAAAACCTCGAGTTCGGAAATATCTGATTGACAGGAATTCTAATAAAAAAAAATCCCATTGGTCGGAAGCCTGATATCGAAAATTCTTGGTTTCCTGGTTATTCATTTTGAAACAATCTAATTTTCCAATCTCTTATTTTTTTTTATCTTTGTCCTTGATAGCAACCCATACCCATACCTACAAACTTTGTATTTTCATATGATCTTCCTTACGGCCGAGGAAATAAGAAAGTTTAAAAAGAAAAGAACTATTGCAGTGTTTAATAGATATAGTAACCAATCAGAAATCACGTTGTTTATCACATTTTTCTCAACCTTAAATCATTCATCAATTAAATAAATTATTTTATACAACGTACTTGTTGAAAGTCAGATGATAAGAAAGTACATACTGTATAAATTCGATGCTTCCTTTTCAAGAATATGATATTATTAAAACATCAAACTCATTAGATATGAATTTTCTAAGACAATGTCAGTTACAATCGATAGACAATGCTGTTTCTATTTCATCAAAAAATACCTCGAAATTGAGCATTGCATACTGCATCATCATCATCATTAATAAGAGTTAGTACATCTAATACATCAGAATTCAAAAGCAATAGTTATCCAATTCGACCTTTTCTATATTTTTACAATAATATAAAAAAATGATCCAACAAAAACACTGTATGCTGTTTGTAATATTCGTTTTTTCTATTCTAAACAGTGAAGTTGACGATATAGATCATCAGATACAAACAAGAAAATGTCAAGAATGTAGAAAAACACCTGAAGCTTGCCTATGTAAGATTCATTAATTTTATTTGTGCAGATAAAGCCAATATCTTTACGATTATTTCTTTTGCAACAAATACAATTCACTCAATATATAATACAACAACATCATCTGAGCGTAAAATGATGTTTCATACAGTAAAACATTCTCATAGTTATAGATAATACTATTTATATTGAGGAAATGACTATATGCACACAGATAAGTACAAACAACCTATTAGTAAATAGGAAATCATATTATGATCTTATATATATTTGTTTATTAATATAAATTAAATGCTTATAATTTTAATAATTTTGTTCTATAAATTCTTTATCACATACAAATAAAATATACATCAGGTAGTACAATTACATAATCATAGAAAATAATCTAGGATCACTTTGTTTCCCAATTAGATTAAATATCATCGTTTGTTTAATATTATACATATCTTTTCGTGTTAAATTAATATAAAATTTTTCATTGATTAATTTTCGATTATCATGCGTGAAAATATTCTCATCTATCTACTGGTTGTGAACTAAGTTTTTATTATTCATAAAAATAATTTTATTCATTTGTGTATCATGTTGTATTTTGAAATAAAACTGATGATCTAATCGAGCCGATTTCTTGATCAATCTTTTATGTTCTCTAACATGAACATTATGATGGCAAGCATACATTACATTTTAATATTGAAAACGGTCAAATAATTTTTCCACTATATTTCATTGAAAAACATTTAATATTCATTGACTGATACAATTAAAGCACTAATTTTAAAATTCTTTCTAAAAATGTTTCTAATTATCATATTACTTGGTACTGAAAGAATCTTTGTTCCTGCTCTATTTCCTGGTTGAAGAATTGCGATGAACGTGAATAAATACTTTAAGTATAATAGCGAAACAGAATTTTTTGTAATAGAAGTTGAGAATGAATATGATAGACCTTTCAATGAAATAATTCATTGAGTATTATAAATGAGATTCCCTAGTCGGCTTCTCCCCAACGAAATCCCTGGGGAGTTAAAGACGTGATTCAGGGACTTCTTGGGGATTTTGCATTTTTCGGAGGATTCCCTGGAGATTTCATTGGGGAGAGTCGACTAGGGTTATATTAAATTGGTTAATATGATTATAAAAATTATCAATTCATTACATTTGACTTGTAAAAATATTAATAAGTTCAATAGAGAAAAAATTAAAATGAGGATTAATTAATTTATCGTAATGAAGATCATGTTCTTAGATTAAAACCTATTCGACTATTTATGTTTTTCAATATTCCTTTTTTTAAACTAATCGTTAGATAAAATGATACAATCAAAAGAGAAGATGGTTTTCTTTATTCCGTTGATCTTAGTGAAATTCAATCATGTCCTTCAAAATCAAAGAGAGAAAGCACCAGAAATATTTCTATATTAATAGATCTTTATCTGACTAAGTTTTTTTTCTATAGGTATGTAATTGTACCAGTTAATTTGTACTTTATTTGTATGTAATGAAGAATTAATAAAATAAAGTTCTTAGAAAGCTGTTAGCGCAGTCCTTACAGGATTAAAATCTGAAACACGGTATAACTGTTTTTGCTATCGGCCACGGACTGTAACGCTACTTTTGACATTCGATCACGGTCTGTGATGGTCTGCTACTATCAAAATGTACTCGGTGATCTTTGACCCCTGTCGGTCACGATTTATGGGGGGAGGGGAGTAGGTCCAAATTTCTATCCCTAAACACTTCAACACCCTCTTTCAGATTGTGTTTCACAAAAGAATTATTGGAATATATTTGTTGTTTTTTAAAGGCATCCGAAGGAACAATACAAGAATTAAGTAAAGATTTGATACCAACAATTCATAAAGTATTTGATATCGATATTATTAATGCAGTATCATTTGAGGATGTTACTAATATTTTAATTTAATTCATGAATTTTCGACTTTATTTGAAAGTCATCATTTTTGCTCGATAATTATTATTATCAAGATTAATTTTTAAAATACGCAGTAAAATGAGTATTTATACATACAAGATAACATCACAATACTTTAAGATCAGATTTGGTTATGATAATGAAGTTATGGACAAGGTGCTATGGGATAGGTGGTTATATACAAACAAATAACATGATTATGGACAAGTTATGTACAACAGCGATGAAGAACAAGGTGATTATGAACAACATCATAAATATTTTTTCATCTGATTATGACATTCACATAAAGTCGAAAATTCATGAATAAAATTAAAATATTAGTAACATTCTCAAATGATACTGCATTAACAATATCAATATTATATAATTATTTCTGCTCGATAATTATTATATTCAATATTCATAAAGTATTACCATTACGAGAATACTTGCTAAATCATTGTCCAGTTAATGATGAGAATGATGGAATCAAAGAAATCAAAATATTTCCAACTCTTTTATAATTTTTGAAGTTAAAGCAGGTCGACATATGAAATAAACATGAGAGACTAGACTACTTTCATGTTCTTCAGAAATCATGTATCGACACCCTCAAGATCTACAGAATAGGTTTAAAGCGCTCGCTATTTCTCTTATTACGTAACGAAGTTTCTAATAGTAAATTTATTATTTTAAGATTACGTATTTAAAATGTTTGGGTGCTGGAAGATGTACATTATATGACCAACTTGTTACATCCTTCGTTCAAAACTTTTCGTATAAATCCGCATTTAAAGGCAGAAGCAATCGATTTAACAAAAAAAGTGAAGTTTTGCAGTAGCACTCGTTAACTAGTATTGACCCTTCGACTGCTGTAACACGACTTGTTTCTACAGGAACATCTGATACTCAAATAAAAGATTCCAATAGTCTACTGTCAAAATGTTTTGATATATCAACAACTGTTCAAAAGCCTTCATCGGTACCATATGAATGAATTTGATGAATGTATGAATTTAAAAATTCAATTAAATGAAGATGATGATATATTACTGTTTTGGTCACATTATAAATCGAAATTTCCTATTTTAACATCAACTGTACGAGATCATTATGCCATTCCGGTATCAAACATCATAGTAGAACGACTTTTTTCATCATCCAAAAGCACAATAAGTGCCGGATGCATCAGATTTGATGTTGAAAAAGTAAACAAATTATTGTTTCTTCAAAAAAAAACCATTGTTATTGAAAAGTTTGGACAAAACAACAGCAAACGAAGTTGTTGATATACAACTAAAGAAGAAAACAGTTGAATCATTATCATCGTCCACATCATTACAAAATGAAGAAGAAATTGTGCCAGTTGCAAGAAAGAAAATTAAACTAGTTGAAGAAAATAGTGTTATTTGTGATAGCGAAGAAAATGATGAAGATGATTTTTTTAAACCTATTTGTATTTATAAAAGTATCTTGAATATGCTGTTTTGTAAAGTTTTCTTTTTGTTTTACTCATTCTTGTGCATTTTGAACAATACGTTTTTTCAATAAACATCATGCATCTTTAACGTCAATCATTAAATAATTCAAATTTTTCGAAAAAATTTCGTACCTACCTGATACTTTAACGAATCCGTTTCCGGTTCTACATGATATTAAAGGAACCGAATCGGAACCGCCGTACTCTAGGTATCACCCTACTGAGACTGAGAATATGTCTAATACTCGAATAATACAAAGTTCAACTCTTCGATACTTGAATGCTTTAGTACTTGAAAATTTTTAAAAAGCTTAAAACTTGAGTAAAAGTTTAATACTCGAAACGAATTAACGAGTTCTACACTACTGATAAAAAGATGGTAGAAGAAAAAATGATTTCGTAGTGTATCAAAAATTAATCTTGTTCACAGCGTCAAAGATTGGTGGTATAAAATGTTGTTCATTTTGAAAATAAAAAGTGCATATATAAATTAAGATTTTCAGTGCAACTTGTAGAACTTGTCTCGCTACATCTTATAGTATACGTTACTTTTAAAATAAACGTATTACACACTAAAGCAAAAAGATACAAACATCGATCGTTCATTAGAGAACATCTGCTAGCTTTGAAAGTTCGGTACTGTTTATGTACTACATAATCTTCATTTTATTTTTTTCTTAATTCATTATAGAGCTACGTTTGATTATAGTTCTATAGAAAATTTCACGGCGCATCTTTTGGAAAAAGAAACAATTCTGAAGATTAAAAAGAAAAGAAATTATAGTTAAAATATGGAGATCGCCATTTATCTTGTCCCACCCGTTATTTTCACATTCTGGTTTATATAACAAACGAGTTAGTGTGATATCATCAGGTTGAACATAATGAGAAAGAAAAGCCAGGTTTTTGAGCAATTAAAATTGGTTTTATATAATCAATCGATAATGGAAGGCAAGATGCTTCATTATCCAGTGTTACACTATGCTGTGAATGATCCTTTCAAATGGCATTCAAATATATGTTGTCGACACTAATAATTAATACAATTTTATCCTTCTCATTTTTATATGATTATTTGATACAAATAATAGACAAATCTCTTTGCAAAATCCTAAAACTTGATCATGATATTCTATTCATCAGAATAAGATTGAGAATACGTTCAAAAATTTAGTTTTGCCAAGTCACTTGGAAATATCATTATTTGCTATGTTACTCTTTTAGTTGAAAATAATATTAATCAATTCGAAAGCTAAAGTGAAAGAAAAATAATCATCTATAATCATTTCTCTTTAGAGTTCTCCCTAGAATATACTGAATTAAATGATTAGTTATCTATTTTTCATCGGAATTTATCAATATCAAATATGCTTAACATTTTCTTGACAGTCTGTCATTGCCTCAAAGCTAAAAGTGAAATGTAAAGCATCGAAATGTTACTATTATGATAATATCTTGTCTTGTTGTATTATAGAATCATTTCTAAAAGGTATGAATTATCTGAATAGGATGAAGTAATGACGTACAATTTTGACAGTTCATTTTATCTTAAAGGTTTAATACTAATAATGAATAGAATAAATGAATATAAATGGCGCATTTCAATTGTCAATAAGAGAAGATATAAATATTCAGAATTCTAAGAGAAAGTTAAGAAAAAAAAAGAAACGATGTCCGATTCACTTACACAACTTGCTATTCAATTGACACGATCTATTGTACCTATCATCATGTTTATTGGTATTATAGGAAATTCACTCAACATAGCTGTACTTACTAGGCCATCTTTATATTCTCATGCTTGTTCACGTTATTTTTTGGCTCTTGCTGGCAATAATCTTTTCTATACAAGTGTAATATTAATTTATCGTCTTTTAGCTGATGGATATCAACTTGATGTTACCAAATCTTCTTTAATATCATGTAAAATGGTTACCTATGTCTATCAATTATGTGTAATATTATCACCATTCTTTATTGTTCTTGCTTCAATTGATCGATATTGTGCTAGTTCAACAAATGTTCGGTTACGAAATTTGAGCAATATTAAAGTAACTCGATGGACAATTCTATTCGTTATGATTATACTCATGCTCTTCTATATGAATACAGCAATTCTAATTGATTTACGAACAACTGATACATTTGGATGTCGTATTCGAGGTGATACGATCTATAAACAAATATATTCAATAATGCAAGTTATTTTATTTGCTATAATTGCACCATCTCTTATGATAATATTTGGTTTAATGACTATTCACAATACAAAAGGAATACGTATTATTCCAACTGCAGCGTCACGTCATCGTCGCACTGAAACTCAACTTATTTTTATGCTTCTTATTCAAGTGATTACTCATATTGTACTTGCTGTACCAACATGTGTAACTTATTTGATGTTGATTCTACCAATTACAATTACAAATACATCTGCTCTTTATTTTGCTCGTGTGACATCTCAACTTTTCTTGTATTTTTCCTTCGCTACACCTTTTATTTTGTATGTTGCTTCAGCTCGTGCATATAGAAAAGAACTCATTCGATTAGTATACAAAATACTGCGATTACGTGGTGCGAATCAAGTTTATCCATCAACAAATACGGTCATAAATACTATTATACCATTCAATACAATGACTCGCAAAGGAACGACAACAATTCAATGAATAGTATAAGAAAAAAACAAATTTATAAGAGATATTAAATGACGTTTTCCCACATATAACCTACTATTGATTCCTAATTCATATTTTTTGATTTTAGAAAATAAATTTTTGTCAAATATTGTAACTTACTCTTTTACTATGAATTTTCAAAAATCTTTTTTTTCTCCTGTTTGTCAAACACAGTTGAAATAATCTATTTGACTATTTTAATTTATATATAGTTGATTGAGTACCTGATGAAATTATGTTAATCAAAATTATTATAGGTATATCTAGTAGAACTCGACCTATAATTTTATCAAATAATAAAGCTAAACGAATAGTCGGAAATAATTTCGTAGATGATATCTTATTCACTTTTCACAAAGATAGTCTTAACAAAACACTTATATTTTTCTTATCAATTGATTATTAATCATATTTATTTTGCTATAAAAAGCAAAATTGAAATTTCTTTATAAAAAAATCTTGATAATTTTTATTCTCACAATAATGATTGATCAAAATATTATTATATTGTGAAAATTTCACTTGACAGATCTTGAAAGATAATTCAATTTGATATTTTGTGTAAGATCTCATATAAATATTTTTTGCCTCAAAACGCGTCTGAAACGCGTTTCATTTGCGTGCGGAACGCTAAGAGTGAACGCGTCTAAACGCGTCCCCAGTGAAACAAACGAAGAGTTTAGACGCGATTTTTTTAGAAACGCATCTGAACGCGTCTATAGTTCGACTTGCGTTCAAACGCATTTTTAGCAAAAAACGCGTCTCCAGTGAAACATTCGAAGCGTCTGAACGCGTTTCATAAAAAATCCAAAAAATTTGAAAAACATATTCGAATCCATCTCAGATTCGAACTGAGTCACCATCATCAACATTTTTCGATTGTCTTAGTCTACCTTGGTAGATGGATTAAATTTTACCTTAAGCGATGACGATCAGATTTGAACAGATGAACCATTGATCAGAAGTCGTTCATACACACCACTGAGCTATACTAGCTTGAAATCTTTTCTTATTTAAAATAAAATATATTTGAATGCGAATTTCATCGATTAAATACTTCATTTTTATAAGATATACTTTTTTCGAAGTTAAGATATTTAACACATAATATGATTTTTCATTTATCTTTTTAAATAATTTTATTATTTTTTAATAAAATAATATCTTTTTTTTTTGTCTACTACATGCGACTAATATTATGATTTTTTTTCATTTTTTCGTTTACATGATAAATAATTTTATCGAAGAATTTAATGAATAAATAATTATTCATATAATCTTTTAGTCGGATTATATGGTGAAAAGTCCTTAATATTACTTAAATAGTAATATTTAGTATAATTTGCTAAAAGAGTTATGGATAGCTAAAAATTATTAGAATATTCTTTTATTATTATATACAGAAACTTAAGAAAAATATAGATTCTTTGCTGTATGTGCAATTGAACTTTTGTCTATTTTAAAATTATCCTGACATTCTTTATTAAGAAGTTTAATGAAGTTTAGATGAATAAAATATATGTAAACGGATGATTTCGATCACGTAGTTAATTATTTTAGAACAGCAATTTTTGCGTAAAATCGCATCCGATTAAAAAGAACTAAACGCATACAAACGCGCTTGAAAGCATGAGTGCATTCCAACGTACTTGAAAAAATATTTGAAATGCGTTTAAATGCAATTAGTAAACAAGATGCGTTTAAACGCTTTCAGCTTTTTTTAGAAACGTGTTGAAACGCGGCTCATATTTTTTCTGATTGCGTTTAAACACGTTATGTAGGAAAACTGCGTCCAGACGCGTTTCGATATTTTTTTTAATCGCATTTCAACGCGTTTCATATTGAAAATGCGTTTGAATGCATTGTGGAATGGTTTTTAATCGCGTGTGAACGCGTTTTATTGTGAAACTGCGTTTCAACGCATCGACTTTGCGTTTCATATTTACATGGGATATGATTGTTGATTAGTTTTCAAGGAGATTTAAAGAAATGTGAGATATTGTTCTGTTTCACTCACAAGCTATGATAAATGTCACTTTACCTACTAGAGAGAGTGACAACTTTTAGTCCCTGCAAGCCTATAAAAGACGGTGTAGGAACATTTTCATTTACAAAGAATGAAGCCTTACTTTATTCTATATTTTAATTTTGTATAAATTTTGCTGACAGATGTGATATTCATTATACTCATACTTAAAAATGTTTTGCTAAAAGCATTATTTTATGGAATTGACTTTCTTATTAGATAATGACATAGAACTGCATCATATTTTGATTTGCAATAACTCTTTTGTTGATGATTATAGAAAGGAATTTTACTTGTTTTACTCAAATTTCTGATATAAAAGAACAGAAAAATTTAAATAAAAGTGTATGTGAGACATTTATGAACAAGAAAAAATATTTGACAATTGAAATTTTTATTTTCAATGAAATATTTAATGGAAACTTTCTTTTAAACATTCTGATAAAATTAATTAATTGATTTATGTTAATTAAGATTTGAACTGTGTAGAAATTATTTATATTTTGAGTAAACTTTAATAAGATTGTTAATACGCATACTTGTCTATGATGTTCATGACAATTTATTCGATAGTTGTTAGTGTATTGCAAGTAGTATTGTTTATCTTTATAAATCAGAAAATGAGATGATATATTACGAATAATATCATTAGTTACACTTTCGATACATTGAATGAATTTATTAAGAACCGTTTTGAAAGGTTATTCTGGATATTTGTGACAATACTCATGCCACAACGTTTTTAGCAACTGTGTCGCAGTTGTGATGAAATGACGAGATTACATTCTCTAGGACGCAGTTGCATTCGCACAGGCCTCACAGCGGTTCTTCTCTCCTTATTTTTTCCTTCTTTTTTCAGGGCGTTTTTCTTTTTCACTTTTTATACGTATAGACTTCCAGAAGCATCGAAAACAAGTTATTAGCATTACCTAGTCGTTGTCCCACACTAATTGAAAGATGCTGGAACTCCATAAAATGTTTAATTTACCCCAAGTCTAACGAAAAGTCCTCAGGCTTGGGCTAAGGTATCCATATGCAGAGCGAGATATGCAAGATGGTACTTTTCTGGAGTTCGATCACTGCTAGAAATTTTTAATATACTCATTGACGAAGCATACCCGAAGCTAGACTATATCATAGCCATAGTCTGATAGATGCCTACGCGAGTAGCCTTTCGTCACGTATCGATTGAGATTGTCACTCAGTAGAACAAAACATGCAGTTTTTAGTGGTACTGTTGTTGATAGAAATAAGCAGAAAAGCAATTCACACTCAGTAGTACGTAATGACAGTGCTAGTAACCAGTATCAGATATCACCTTGTGTCTTCCCGTTCGAACTATAGTTTTTAACATGCTTTTCAACTTTTTCAATCGAGTTCAAGTTTTAGCGGCGATTTTTAATTTCTCTAGTTGAAAGACTCAAAAGTCATAATTGAATTGTATATTTATCGGCAAACTGGAAAAGTATATGGATCAGTGCACATCAATCAAGAACCTGGAAACTTTTCTAGTTAATCCAACACGATGGAGGACGTAAAAATCACACAATTCACACAGAAGTCCTATTCAGAAAGAGAACTCGAAAAAGTGCATCTGGATCGATGAAGTCGTAAGGCATCTTAAAGCAGCTAGGATATATCAGAAATATTGGGTGATAGAAAATATCTTTTCACAAATAGAAAGATAGTATCGAGTAAAATTCAACTTTAAGCATTAAAAGGTAAGTTATCCAGTAAACCTAACTTTGAATAATCTTCGAGTTGTCAAACATTACGTAAACTTTTATCAAACAAAAATGTTTCGAATAATATTTATTTACTTAGTCTTCCTACAAGCTGAATTCAATGATTAGTTAAAACTATTATTCTATTTGATAGTTCATGATGTTCTCTGGCAAATATTCAAGTATGATTATATAATAATAAAAAAACTATTTTATAAGAAGTGATTAACTAGACAGCAGAGATGTCCATTGCAGCTGAAAATTTGCCGCTGCCGCGACGGTTTTAAAAAACAACCATTTCGAATTTGACTATTCTGATTGTATTAGACAACAAATATTGCTAGTAATCTATCAAATTCATGCAGTTTTTCAAGTATCTGAAAAAAGAATCTGCCGCTACCACACTGCTACCGTCACCGCGATGGACATTCCTGATGTTGATTCCACCAATAATTTATGTATACTCTAAGACACGTTAGTGAAGTTAGCGGTAAATTCCAGTTTTTCTAGCAAACATTCGCAGATTAATATATGTCGAAGCAGCTCATCAGTATGTCTTGTACAACTCGACGAGCTCTATCCAATGGTATACTCAAATTCTCGATAGCTCAAAATATGATTTTTGGCAGATCTCGAAGATCTGAGTA
>JAJEKB010016983.1:0-56512 GCA_022393335.1 Macrotrachela quadricornifera | reverse complement strand
TCAGTTGTTGTTGTGGTCGATGTTGATGTTGATGTCGATGATGTTGTCGTTGTTGTTGATTCAGTTGTCGTTGTAGACGTTGATGTTGATTCAGTTGTCGTTGTAGACGTTGATGTTGTTGTTGTCGTAGACGTAGAGGTTGATGCTGTCGTTGTTGTTGTAGACGTGGAGGTTGATGTTGTCGATGTGGCTGACGTTGTAGTTGATGTCGTTGATTCAGTAGTTGTCGTTGTTGTTGGACAATTGCAGGCACATGTAGCGGGACACTCTTGAAATGATGGGTTTTGGCGTCGATAACGTGCTTGAAGATCATTGAATGAATTCACAGACAAAGTTCCTATTATGTTAATATGCAAAAATAGTGTAGAATAATAAATAAAATCAAAATGTACCTTCATTACGTGGAAACCCATGAGCAAAATACCAGCTTGTCAAAATTAGAATTGAAAATAGTAATTTCCTGTTATCCTATTATTCAAAACAATCATTATGTAAGCAAAAGGTTTTTTAAAGACTTTGGGCTGTATAATGCAGTATAAAAAAGGGTTATGATATCCTTTCAAATATAATCTTGTAACTTTTAATTTAGATAGTAATTGTAAATATAAACAATTTCAGTTCATCTTTTGTCATATGTAAGCATATAGTGAGCTCGGAGCTGCTCGATTTATACCTCTACCCATGTTATAAAAATAGCTTCAATTTGAATGATTAATTTTTGAATTTTCTATAAGGTTCAACGGTAAGTATTATTATCTAAACAAATTATTATACTTTTTTCTAGTCAGATCATTTCAGAGGTGGGTATCTCCATGATTATAATTCAAGGTGAACAGCTGAAGAGTTCCTCGTTGAGTTGTAACTATGGAGATGCTCACCTCTGGATCATCTAGTCAAAACGATGAGCAATAAATATTTGTTTGGATAAATTGTTTTACTTTTTTTATTTAGATTATTTCATTAAAACAATAAAAAGGAAGTTTTATTTAGAAATTATCATTTGGAGTAACCTTACCACGATAACATATCACGAATAATCAGCCTAATAAATGGCAATAAAATCGTCAATTTTTACTACGTGAGAAGTTTCTAACTAATCATTTTTGTGCAATTTTCTATAATTTTAATCCTTTGCTCACGGATCACTCATAGATGTGCTTTGAACTTTTGCAAATATTACCATCAATAAAATATTATTTAGACTATTAAGAGAGCTCCTCTTTTCTTCTCTCATCTTGACAATATTATTGCATCATCATTCCGCATTACTGTTTGTATACATACTTCCTCTAATATTCGGACATGCCGGCTTCTCACATTCTACCTCGTTTTAGTAAATTCGGATGTATTGTCTTTCGTTTCTCTTTCAACGGATGTCTTCATATAAATAAAACTTCGATTCTATATTATAAACAACTCACTTCTTTGGATATATGTTCTTACGAAATCGAAGTAAATTCTTATTATTCTATACGCGTCTTCATATAAATTTTTTATTACTCATTCATTACAAAAAAAATTTTTTTTCAATATAGCAACGTGTATAACTAATGATCCACATGAAATTCAGATGAATAACGAATCTCAAGATGATTCTAACACCATCAAGATGAAGTAGCATCGTCGAAAGAACAATCTATTGATTAAAGCTGAAGCAAAGATTGTTTTCGAGCTGCATCTTTTCCATTTCGACAATAGAAATGCAGGTGTTCCATCAAAAATGAACGCTATGAAAAATGCCACAAGTTGATTTTTTTGGAATGATTGTTTAATGAAAAAATGGTTGATTAATTGTTAAAGAAACGAACGAGTATCAGGGCCTTTTTCTATCAACAATCCGACATATAAAACAAATTTACATAAAAGCAAAGTAGACAGTGACAAATAACTCTAAAATATATACTTTCTTAGCTACAATTATGCTCATGTTTGTAAATAAAAAGAATAAGATCCTTGACTATTGATCAACAGATCTAATGATTATCACATCTATATTTGGACAATCAGTTTCTAGAGACAGATTTTTTTATGTTCTTGAAATACTTGCATTTTGACGATGAGTCAACTCAAGTGAATGACAGCAGATTATATACAATCAAACCAGCCACAAATGAGCTACAGAAGAAATTCAGATTACTTGTTACTCCAAACAATAACTTATGCGTAGACAAATCATCCATTCTTTGAAAGAGCCGTCTAGCGTTCAAACAGTATATATCAACTAAACGTCATCGATTTGGTATAATAGTATTCGTTATCTGCGACTGTCAAACTAAAATAGTGTTGAGCTTCATTGTATACACTGGTTCGTCTATGAACCACGACTTAGATCAAAATTTAAGAAAAGCGGATTCCATTGTTATGACTTTGATGAAACCGTATTTCAACAGGAGACATTCACTTTTTTCTCGTTAACTGGTATGCTAGTTCTTGTCTATTTGAAGAGTTACATGAGCTCAAGATTGATGCATGTCGAACTGTACATAAAAATTGCCTTAGCTAGTTAAGTTTGACAAAGCGATAAAAGGTGGTTTTTACTATAACAACACTAACAATCTAATGATCTTGCAGTGGTAAGATAAACACGAAATCATTATGTTGTCTACAATTCGGAACCTAAGGATAATATAAACACAAAAAAAATAATCGAAAAACTAAAGTACATTGTTCACTACAACGAGAATATGGGCTCGGTTGACAACACTAAGGGTTGTCCACGGACCTAACATTTCGAACCTTTTCAATAGTTACCACGCTAGTTCCGGAAGTATTTACTGTCTCATCCTCAGCATAAAATCCTATCCCTCGCCCTTACCCTCACCCCGCACCTATAAAAACATCCGTAACAAAAGGGTTATTAATACCGAAAGTTTCTTTAAATGTATATTTTAAAATTTTTCCATAAAACCTTGAATAAACCCCTCTTCATATTAAAAGCCCCCTCTGAGATGAACAACGTGTTTGACGTATTAGAAGCCCCCCTAATTTTTCGAAAAAAAATTTAAAACTTTCAAGATTTTTTTCGGATTTTCATGCTAAAAACTGCTAAAATTTTTTGATTTTCCCCTCCCTACTTCCGTATTTCTACAATACTGTGTTGGTAAAACATTACGATGTTGGAGGCGCATTATAGCATATCTATGACAACCTGTAATTGGCCCGAACAACCCCATGTTTGAGCTTTATAATAGTGGCAATATTGACGAGCTATAAAGCAGTTTCTATAACACCTCCTTCCACACTTCGCGGTTTCTCCTTGACTTGACGACCTAGAAGCATGTCTATTACACAGGAATGCAGTGTCTATCGGCGTCCGTATTATATAGGACCTGAGGGCATAGTGGTAGCGTATTAAATATGACTATGAATACGTTGGGGTAAGTTGAAGGAGGTCGTCGGCTGCTAGTCGTTAAACGAGATGGGATTGTTACAGGTCTGTTTGTCCCCAGTTCTTTTGCCCTTTCACACTGGCACAAAAAAACGCATGTTTTTTCATATGACCATCCCTTCAGTCAAAGGAATTATTTTTTTTCTTGGATGATCATTTCGATCAATAAAAACTGTTTGAAGCCCCGAGAGTACCACAATATATAATATTTGACGACCTATGGGTACTCTCGGTATATAGTATCTAAGAACTATTTACTATTAAATATATTTACTTTACCTAATTTACCTAAAGAAAAAGTAAAGTAAATATAACAGCCCTATATGTAGCTAAAACGTTAAGTAAGTTGAGGAAATTTTATATTCTATGAAATAAATAAATTGATACAGTCGTTGATATAAACTTGTTAAAAACTGTCATACCCTTTCTTAATGATTTTGTTTTCAAACTTTTCACTTCTTATCTGCCATTGGCTTCATACTGAGCTGCTGTCGCATAATTTTCAAAACTAACCCTCATTTTTGTCTATGGTTTTGCCGATTGAGTAGTAAGAAAGGCTAGTGTTTTCTTTTTTTTATCTTTAAAGACATTTCGATTCGAAGAGAAAACTCACAGTATACAATGATCTGATAGTATAGTCATAATTTAGTAAGCTTGAAATAGTGACTTTACTCTAGCACACAAAAAAAGTAGTATCGTGATTTGCATAAAGATTTCATATTTTATTTTGTCTGTAATCATATCGATCTTTGTATATTCAAGCAAAAATTTTTTTTTCGATGATTCAAATGAATTGTCTCAAAATTAGATAAGCATTTTTCAATTATAATCGTTGAAAATAATCCAGATCAATGCTTCATTTTTTTTGTATAAAACAGAAGAAAAGCAATAATAAAAAATTTTCGCTTCAGATGCGCATATTTACATATCTTCATTCTTTTCTCTTGCTTTATAACTTATCCATGTACCATTAAAGTTAAAGCAACACAAGAAAATCGTCGTAGTGTTTATCTTTTTTTCATTCTTTTCTCTTTCTCTATAACTACCTATCTATGATTAAGGTTAAAGGAACACATCAAACGGTTGTGAAATAAGTAGAAACAGAACAAACTGCATTTATAACTTATTTTCACCAAATGAATTAGTTCTATTGAAATAATATCCATTTTTTATTATATATGTACATCGGAAGGAACGAGATTTAAAATTTTAAAATATGACACACTCGCAGTTTTTGTTTTATTTTACAGTTATTTATTAAAATATGGTTTTATATAAACTTTAGTATTTTGTAACTGCATCAGTGCATGATAATGAGGTGCAGACACGTACCGAAGGGGGGGGGGGTAGATCCCATGGGGTCCGGGCTTCCCCCTCAAGAGCGAGAACGCCTGTAGGAAGTATGGCAAGACACTTTTTGTCCTACGAAATTTTTTATTTTCCCATAGTAGTCCCCTCCTCAGAAAATTTCTGGGTACGTGCCTGGTGAGGTGATAAATCAATAATAAAATTAACTTGGTTATATTACTTTACTTTTCTCAAAGTATAGTAAAGATAAAGTGCCACCCCTATTTACGAACCCTTTTTCCTGGAAGTTTATGAAATTTTTTTGAGACCTAATAAAAGTTTCCCTCCTGAAGCTTCATATGGTAAACATATTAGAAGCCTTTGGGAGCTTCCAATATGGGGGAGGGAGGGGATTATAGTCTTTTCTTTCACTGCCAAATTTAGAAGAAAAATACTTTTAAAACTTAATAAGAAAAACAATATGCCATTTACACCGATTATTTATATTTGAATTTGAAGCATGGCAACGGTGTTCGTTTTTCATATGAAATAATGGTACATCAATTAACTCCAAGTACAACAAAGAAAAAAAAATTTCTGCATATACTACTAACTTATTAGAGAGTAGGTTTAATATTTTGTCAATATGGTATAAAAATTTTACCTATGACTTTTTCTCAAAAATATTTCATCTATAACACAAATAATTTCTATTTTTAAACTCACAGTTTAATATGTATACAAGTTTTTCATTCGATATTTTCAACATATCTGTACAAGTATACCTTATCATCGAAAGTAATATGTATATTACTTCAACAAGAATATGGATACTTATAAAACATATTCACTACCTTTGATAATGTGACCAATAAAATAAAATAACCAAGATAATAAAACAACAAAATATTTCCTTTATGGGATATTAAAAAGATTTTTTAATACAGCTGCACAGCAAAGATCAGCAAAATAAAAAAAAAACAAAAATTCTTTACAAAATATTCTGTTTCCTAATACTCATAATAAAATACTCAAGGATGAATACCGTATTTATTTCTACTTATTTTTGGTCCACTTCAGATTTTAAAATGCTTCACTATTTCTGTATTAACGATACTTATTAGTCATATTGAAGTACATTTTTATATGTACAATATGTAGTCCTATAGTCAATCTATATCTAACTATTTAATACTTTACTCATAATTACACTTCATTTTGTTTATTCGTTCTAATAGATTTGATAGTTTCATAAAATATAGACTCTAATCTTTTATCGTCTTTTAAAGTAATCAGCTGATGAATTATATAATAAATTATATACATACCATGGTGTACTGTATTATAATCACAATGCAATCATATTTAATCTATAAAGATTTAAGAGAGGGTCCATCAAACCACCGACTTTCGTCAGCACCTGTCAAATTTTTTTTTCTTTCTATGTTAGATCTATAAAGTATGTTATGAAGCTACGAAAACCAAAATATCTCCTTTTAAAAATATTTCCTTCAGGAGATCCGGATCAAACAAGCTTGACCTCTGAGAATAAATATGCAGTTTTAGCTAGTTGTAGTCATTTTCAGTGTTTTATCTAATTTTTTTCGATTGTAAGTCCGAGAAAGCTGGTTCACGTATCAGTTGATGGAGGAAGTGAAGACCTACGAATAGTGTTATTTTGAACCCATTCGATATTGTATTTGACTCAATCAGTATAAAACCTTTGGAAAGTTATGAAATCCTGAGTATGACGATTTTTGAAGTCTTCCAAATATGTTGTCATGTTTTTTCTTTAGAGACCCACGAATGTTTTTGTTTCCTATATGTAACGATCAATTCTGCATCTAATGGTGTTAAGGTGATTAAATGAAAGTTGTCAAAACAGATCGAAGTGATATGTTCATAAAACAACTACATTTTTTGGCTAGAATTCTTTCTTTTATCAAAATATTCACGATCTATACATTTAAATTTGACCTAAAATCTGTTACAACACAAAATCTAAGTCAATTTTTATAGCTGATCATGAATTTGTTATCTATTTTTGGTAAAAGAAAGAATTCCAGCCAAAAAATGTAGCTGTTTTATGAACATATCACTTTTTCTATATCATACTTTATCACATTCGGAGACCTGTTTCAATCTGTTCTGACAACTTTCACTTAATCACCTTAACACCATTAGATGCAGAATTGATCGTTATGTATAGGAAACAAAAAAATTCGTGGGCATCTAAAAAAAAAAACATGACAACATATTCGAAACACTTCAAAAATTGTCATACTCAGGATTTCATAACTTTCCAAAGGTTTTATACCGACTGAGTCAAATACAATATCGAATGGGTTCAAAATAACACTATTTGTAGGCCTTCACTTCCTCTATCAACTGATACGTGAACCAGCTTTCTCGGACTTATTATCGAAAAAAATTTGATTAAACACTGAAAATGACTACAAATAGCTAAAACTGCATATCTATTCTCAGAGGTTGAACTTGCTTGATCTGTATCTTCTCAAGGAAATATTTTTAAAAGGAGATATTTTGGTTTTCTTAGTTTCGTAACATGCTTTATAGATCTAGCATAGAAAGAAAAAAATAAAATAAAATTTGACAGGTGCAAGCCGTCTGAAGAAAGGTCGGTTTTCTCATGGATCCTCTAATATGTAGTTATGTTGATTTTTAGTTGAAGGTTGTTGTAATGTTTTATGATGAAAGAAAACGAACACAATTAAAAGAATTGCATTAAAATTATTTGTATAGTTACTTCTTTTTCTCCAGATTTAACATCACATTGTGCGGTTGTGTTTTGCTCGCAATTTTTATGTTTACATTTATTCGTAGTCCTCAAGTTTATAACAACACATACCTCATAATAAAGTATTTTTAAGAAAATAAGTGAATGTAAATTTGAAGGAATACGAAATATATATATATATATATGCACACAGAGAGAGAACTTTCTTTCTTTTTATTCATTCTTTTTTAATTTTTTTTTTTCGGAAGCCACAAAATTTAATACACTAAATAAACACCATGCAAAAAAAAAATAATCTTTGAAAAAAGTATTGATTTATTCAAAAATTTTCTTAACTAAGAATTTATGATGTATATGTTTCATAATTACAGAAAATTAATTTTTTTTGACTAACAGAATGATGAAATTTTTAAAAAAAATATTTTCAAAATACAGGTAAAAATCACAAAATAAATATTGCTCATTATGTATAATATTATTTGAAGTATAAATTTCAAAACAAATTATCAAGGATTTTTTTGAAATCATATAATCAGTTTCTATGAAATACTCTTGTTTTTCTTACATTAATTATTTATAATAATACTTCAGAAATTGTTTTGCTACTCGAATTTCATCTATAAAATCTGTGCAATATCATTTCTGTCACGAATCTTGGAAGATTAACAAACGATTATTTTCGTGATGTATTCTGTCTATTAATAGTGACGTCTATATGATGCGATAGAACTATTTATTATTGTATTTTTCAGAGCTTTTAAAAGTACATGAATGAAGCTACTAAATGATAAAACAACTATGTATGAATATTATTTATTATAAGAATTTCTTTTTCTTAATTTATATCTCTTTTCATCCGTTCAGATACATGATTCAGCCAATGAATGATAATTCTTTGAAATTCTATACTTATTCTGATCACAGTGATTTGGTTTTCATCGAAAATAGCTCTAGCGAATTCGCGTTCATGTGTATTCACCCACAATAAATGCGCTTATGATTTTTTTTTAGTATGTGCAGTCATTCGTTTTACTATTCTTTGTTTACATGGAATTGAATAGACACTTGAGTTTGTTTTTTTCTTTCTCTCATATATACTGCGCAACAGAAACGAGATAAAGAAATAAAATTTCAATCTTTTTCTTGTCATACCATTATTTTTGGTTCTTTCTGTTATGATTAACATCTTCTATAGATGCAATCATAAGACCTATCCTTCTTAGCCCTATCATTAGTAATTTTCCAATGACGAAAAACACAATAAAGATTTATTTGATTTGCTTTCGGCATACTATACATGCCTCATGTGCTCTATAAAATGTTATCAAAAGGTAACAAGTGAATTGGCACTTAAAACGTCAATAGTTAATGTCTCTCCAATTTATAAGAAAGATTATGACACAAGTTATATGTCCATATTACCGTTTTGTAAAAGTCGTGCACTAGCGTTATGGCTTGGTGTGACACTCGAGAAGCTGAAACCTGATCCAAAAGAATAATTAACGAATAATTTGAAGTGTAAACTAGATGGTCATAAGCTTGAAGAGACCTATTGAAAAAAAGTAAGATTATATATGATTTTATCAGATTTCAATCGGATCTTTTTGCACCAAAATCAAAAATAATTCTCGAAATTTGGTATAATTTTAATTTTAATCAAAAAATATGTAATTTTAATCGAACTTCTACTTGATTTAGAAGATTATATTTTAATCAAAACTAACTCTCTAAATCAAGTGGAATTTCGATTAAAATTACATATTTTTTGATTAAAAATCAAATTATTGTTGATTTGGAAAAATTTTAATCAATTATAATTTTGATTTTGGTGCCGAAAAATTCGATTAAAATCTGATAAAATCTTATATAATCTTACTTTTTTTCAATGGGGAAGGAAGGATCTGTGTACAATGTCCACAGACATTGTACTGGCTGCTATAAGAAAGATAGGAAACAGCAATCACGAGAAGTGAGCAGATGATGCATTATATTTAACTTTCTGTCTAAGAAAAAAGCAAAAGGAAGTGCTTTTCTTTACAGTTTCTACGTAACAAATGGTGTAGTCCACCGATGGGTGACATCACCCACGAAAGAGTTTTCAAACAGAAATGGTAGCTCCAAAGTCCATCGCGTTTATTACTTGGCTGATCTTATCAGTGCTGTAATTTATACATGAGTATATACACTGAAACATTTTTTATATTATAGTGAGAACTGCATCTGATCTCGTTTCGCGTTCAAGAATTATTCCGAATTTAAGAAATGTGAAAAAAGTAATTTTAGTCCGGATGTTGAACTCAATAGGATTATATGAAGAAATATAATGTGCACTACAGATTCTTTATTGAAATTTTTTTTTTATACATCCTTATTTCTGTATGTAGACAAATGTTATGAAATTATTGTTTTTTAATTATCTCGATCTCTTGCATACAATGTCTAGTCCTACTTGTGAGGTATCAACGCATCGTTGCATATAATTTATTATAAATGTGATAAATTACGACTTTACTGTAAATTTAGAAAAAGAATAAAAGTTTTTCGAACTTTTGAACCTTTATTGTCTATACAATGCTCTCTATGAATTTTGTGGAAATGAACTGACTTACTCAAAAAGGCTTTGAAAACGAATGACTGCAGATAATTAACTGCGGTTTTTAAAAGTAATAGAATTCTCCAGGAACTAAAAGACTTTTGTATCAATACTTATTGAATCTAGTAACATATGAAGCAAATATGAAGAGCACATCTCCTAGCTAAGAATGAGAATGGAAATATAAGCATACATGCAAACACATACATACGATTGCAGGAGCTCAGGGTATCGTGAAGACACACAGACATATATGACCATTATACTCGCTATATCATTACCGTTCGATTTTAAGTATTTTGGAAATTACCAAATACACTTATACTTTCGTATAACTGACCTTTTCTACAAGCGTTTCTAGGTGAAGATGTGTAGCGCCTCTCGATGAGTCGCAATCATATTTATCCGTATTTTACAGTTTCATCTTGAATTTTACATATCAATATCGTATTTAAATTTAAAAATAAGAAAACCCGTAAGATGTTTTTTCCATTCAATCACTTTTATTATTTAAAAGCTATTTTTATCTGATTTATGGTTTATTTATCCTGTTAATAACTTTTCCCGCATTTAATCATAGACGATGACTTGAGAAAAGAAAACTAATATATTTTTTTAATGTACAGTAACATCTTCATTTATCACGTTTACAATGAATAATAAATATAGAAATAAAATAATTTTTATTCCTTTTTGAACTTGCAATAAAGTTATCATTTATCACTTGTATTATAGACAGTGAATCGAAGGAAGGAAAAACTTTTTATTATTTTTAAAACAGATGTGTTGATGAGCTTTTCCGAGCTCCATTTATATCACGCGGTGAATTAGTCAGCTACTCCATAAAAAAACAATTCAATGATAGTAA
Organism: Macrotrachela quadricornifera; assembly: GCA_022393335.1. NCBI lineage: Eukaryota > Metazoa > Rotifera > Eurotatoria > Philodinida > Philodinidae > Macrotrachela > Macrotrachela quadricornifera. The sequence continues at coordinate 45,618 of JAJEKB010016983.1, read as the reverse complement.
CTATAGTAACCGTGAGAATTATGAGATCAGTCCATGTTTCTGAATCACTGATCATAAAGCTTATCTTGATCAATTGAAAGCAAGTCGACTTAAAAAAGAATCGTTGCATTATATTTTTCAACGTATAAAAAGTCGGCTAAATTTTTGTCTTTTCTCTAAAGATGATACTTTTGACAGATACTTTTAAGGTTTGCTCATATAAATAACTTTTGAGACACATGCTTTTCAGAGCAATCCAAAAGTAGCGAAAGTGACAATTTAATGCTGTATATTAAACTTTAAGAAACTTTCTTTCTATATAGTTTTCAAAAGAAAAGAATGGCCTATTTTTCTATGCTATTTGATTATACTTTAACTACTATGATAAAAAAAAATATTGGTACGATCTCTTTTTCTATCATATGTGGTGATTATGCTAATGCCTATCCAGTGCATATTTTTTTTGGATAACTTTTGATAGGAACAAAATAAAGAGTTGTGGTTTTTACTGTTGGAAAAAGAAGATGAAAACGCATGGAATCATATATTACAAAGACATTTGATTTCTTTTTGTAACGTTTTCAATTAACTTTTTAAAAAAAAAACTTATCTGATAAGTTGTTGATGGTGAATTTCCAATTATTAAATATAGATTCAAACTACTAATTGAAGATCTACGAAGTTTCGAAGGCTGCGATGAATAATATGTCTTCTAGTCGAGCCTTTAATACAATTTTCTAGCAATTTTTGCGAAAGAACCTCACTTTTATACTTCTTTTTTTCATAAAATTTCCGACAATTAGAAAATTGAATAAAAACACTTCATAAATCAATATTAGAAAACTTTATAATACACAATTCGATGTATCTTTATCCTCTCCGTCCAATGAATTTGCATACTTCTTTCTCTAACAGATATTTAAATAATTATCAATCTATATATTCGAAAAATCTTGTTCTTTTCTAGTTAGTTAATTACTTAGTAGATGATTTTCTAATAGAGTTTATGTACTTTTGTTTAGACATGGTGTGTTAATGAGAGTGATCGTCCACTCAGGAAGGAGACACAAGATTACCTATGAGTTTTTAGTCAAGTTTTATCTTTCTACGATCAACAGCAATAGATATATCCAATTTCACATTTTAATCTCGTAGAGATTGCGCTAATGACATTATTGTTATAATCTAAAACGGGTCTATGATTTAGAAAATGAATCTACAAATGTCCTTATTCTATCCTACAGCATGACGAGATGTGCACATCAATATACTATTTATCAATCCTAGAGATCCAAAAACATTATATTTCTGCATTTTTTTTGCGTATTTATTCAACTCTACTAACAATTTCAGTATTTGAAAGAATACAAGTGATATTCATCATGTACTGATATCTTTAAATCAAGGTCAGCAGAATCGATCTACAGATATAACCACATGTAGTTATAAACATCAAGACAAGTAAAATTGATAACATCATAAAAACGAATCTTTTACAAATTAAAATTTTTGTCGTCAAGATTTCATTCTTTGTTTTTATAAGTACAAATGGCGCTAATATAATTAGACAATAACCTGAATTTCTTATAAATATATTTTTCATCAAGTATAAGTTTTTTTAATTAAAATAATAGGTACAAATTAAGCGATCATTCATTTACTTTAAATCATCATGATTATTTAGTCACTGTAACTATTACAGACAGGGAAACAGATGAATTCTTCTTTATAGACTGTACCATTTCAGTCGAGAAAATAATAAGTGAGGCATAATAATTAAACTCTTGAGTATTTTGCAAATATCTCATTACGGATGAATGATATAATCTTGATCTTTTTTTTTCATAAAAGATCCATCATGAAAAGCTCTAAAAAACTGTAAGAATAAGTTTTTATTGAGTTGTTCTGATGATGTTTTCGAAATTCACGAAGAACAAATCTACTGATGATGCTATTCAGAACATACGCTATTGAAAGCACTAGCAAAGCTGTATGAACAAGTTCTTATTGTAAAACAAAAAAAGTTTTGCATACTATCAACTATTTCTCGAAACATTATTAGGATGAATCGTTTATTTTTATTCAATATACCATCATTTTTCTTTCTGTTGAAAAGAGGCGCACTTTTAGAGTATTTTCTTCATTGCAATCCTACTTTATCTTTATATATCATCACCGTTTTCTAATTATCGAACTTATTTTTTTTGTTCGGTTCTTCTTTCTTGACATCGCGCGTTATTTTCTTTTCATTTCTCTCACGGTTGTTAACGTCAGGAAAAAATATTCCGTATCCGTCAGTGGTATTTTTTATAAAGAAAAAGACCTGTCATTTTCTCCCTTTTTGAAAAACACATTGTTGAATCTAAGAAAAAACAATAATAAAACACATCTATTCAAAACGAAGTAAAATATTCTATCATAATGACACAGCTACCAACTATTGAATATGAAACAACTATTTTTACATTAAAACCAGATAAAATTGGACCAAATAAAGCTACTTTATTACATGCTCGAACATCAAATAATAATAATAGTCATTTTTATAAAGCAATTCTTTATTTACATGGATATAACGATTATTTTTTTCAGTAAATAAATAATAATCAATCATTTATAAATATGTATATATTGTTTGTTATAGTGACCATGTTTGCATACGTTTTTTGGAGCATGGTTATGATTTTTATGCTCTTGATATACGTAAATGTGGTCGATCAATAATATCACCTGAACAAGATCAATATAAACATTATTGTGAAGATTTTCATGAATATGATGAAGAAATTACACTTTCAATTGAACATATAATTAAACAAGGAGGAACGAAAACTAGAAAAATTTTATTTCTTGGACATTCAACCGGTATGAAATATACAATTAAAAAAATAAAAATATACATTTTATAATATACAGGAGGTCTTATTGCTACTTTATATGCATATTCTGGTTTAAGACATAATGATATTGATGCTGTTATTCTTAATAGTCCATATTTTACTGAATTTGAAACAACACATGTTGAATCAGCATTTATAAATATTCTTATGAAATTACGTAAATCTCAAGATGTAGATGGTAGTTGGTATGGTCGATCATTACATGTATCAAATAGAGGTGAATGGAATTTTGATTTAAATAAAAAACCAATAGATAGAATTCGATTACATGGTGCATTTTTTTCTGCTGTACATACAGTTCAACAAGATTTAATAAAAGGAAAAATATCACTTCAATGTCCAGTTTTATTTATGTGTTCAAATCGTTCAATAAAACCTACTAAAACATGGCATGATGAATATACAGAAGGTATGATGTTTTTTTCTTGTATTTATAATATATTTAATTATTTATTTATACTTAGCTGATCTTATATTTAATGTAAAACGAATGAAACGTATGGCTGCTATGATTGGTTCACAAATAACAATTTATGAAATTGAAAATGCTATACATGATATATTCTTATCGAAACAATCTGTTCGAGAAAAAGCATTTGATTTAATGTTTCGATGGCTTCAACATCTTGAACAAGATTGGATAATAACAACACAAATTTAATAAATTATTTCTGTTTTTTTTTTGTTTGTTTAATGTTATTTTCAAATAAATTCAATTAAATATACATTTTGCGATTTTATATCATAATTAAATTTTCTTAAATAATGCATTAATTTCTATATATTTAAAATATTCTTTGTCAATTACAAGATAAATAAATGAAAAAAAAATTTTTATTTTTTAACAATAATCATCTGCTTGATTCTTGATCAAAGCATACATTGAAATATGAAAGAGACAAACAGAATCATACAGAAAAATTCTACAAACATTGTTTTTTTTTTTGTTGCTGTTTAAAGTCAATATGATGATTATACAAACTATTTTACTAATATGTGAGTAAACATAATAAAACAAAAACAAAAAGAAAAAGGAAAAGTTTTTAATTTTGATCTCCACTTTCATTATTTGAATGTTCTGATTCATTTTCACCTTTATCATCATCCATATCTTCATCATCTGAATGATGATTTTTAGTTCTTTTATTTTCATTATCATCATCATTAGTTTTTTGTTCAGGTCGTGTTGGTGATGTATCATCTTTTGATTGATTTGATGTTTGATCATCATCAACATCTTTATCTTTTGATTCTGATCGTGATGAACGACGTTTTGAATGACTGCTTTTCTTATCATCTGGTGATTTCGATTTCGATTTCGATTTCGATTTCGATTTTGATTTTGATTTTGTTCGACGACGTCTAGAACGTTTTTTTTCACGATCACTACTTGAATCATCCGAATCACTTCGATCATGTGAACGACTTCTAAATAAAATATTTTTTTTAAAAATAATAATCATTTTTTTATCTTTTTAAAAAAATACTTATGTTTGCGTCTAGAGCTACGATCACGACTACTTTCACGACTTGAATCACGGCTACTACGTCGACGACGAGATGATCTAAAGAGATTTTAATTATTTAAATAGAATATATACTTGTACATACTTCTTTTTAGAACGTTCGGTACTACTATCACTACTACGAGATCGTGAACGACTAAAAAAAGAAGGAATATTATTTCATAGAAAGATATTTTATATTTTACCGATCACGTGAACGACGGCGTGGACGTCTAAGAATATTATTATTTTAAAGTTAATGTTATATAAAACAATATCCTACCTTCGATCGTCATCTCGATTACTGCCGTGACTATTATGATGATCACCACTAAAAAATTAAAACAGAAATCAATATTTGTAATTACGGTCTAAAATCTTTTCTCATATAAACAAATCACTTACTCTCCACCTCGATAACCACCATATGTTGGTGCATTACGAGCATTTACTGAACGTGCTTTAGCATGTTCAACTCGTACACGTTGTCCACATATCATACTAAATAAAAAAAATTTTTTTTTTCATAAAATCTCTCTATTTTCTACCTACCGTCCATCCATATCTAAAATAATAATAAAATAAATATTTATTTAAAATAAAAAAACAAAATTAATTTACTTCGAACAGCTGAATCAGCATCTTCACCATATTTATAAAGTATAAATGCAAATCCTGGTGGATTGCTAGAATAGATGAAAAGTGAATAATATGACGTTTTTTTTTTCTTTTAGAAGGATGTTGATAATATCTGTCTGTTTTTATTTTTGCAGGAAAAGAAGATTTAGAAGAGAAGAAGAGAAGATAACGACGTGTTCATATATTTGTTCCGATGTACAGAAGAAGATTTAAAAAACGTAGAAGTGTAGAATGTTGCTGCTGCTGCTGCTGTATGTTTTATTTTTGCTGTTCAGCAACTGAAAGATTGGAATTTGAAATAAACATTCTTTTTTTTTTTTTTTTTTTTGTCTTTCTCTCAGGGAAAAAAAATATTATTTTACGAGAAACTATAACTTATTAAAACTTACCGTGCTACCCAACAATCAACTAATGGTCCATATCGTTCACATTCATGTTGAAGATCAGATATATTTGTACGTGCACCTAAATTACCAATAAATACACGAAAACCTCCTAAATAAAATTTATTTTATAAATAACAAAAATTTTAATTAAATTTTTCTAAACCTTGTTTTGAATCATAAATTGGTTGACTCATTTTATTTTTGTCTTATATCAAAAATCTGAAATAATATATATTATATATAAATAAATTTCATCCATTCTTTTATTTCATTGAAACAAAATCCTCTTTCGCTTATTACAACTAAATAAAAAAAACAAAATAATAAAAAGAAAAGAAAAAGAATATATATATATTTTTATAGTATAGATGGCGCTAAATTATTGATTAATCTACTTTAAATAATATTGAATTAAATTTTTTTGTTGGATTTAACTACAGATTGATTATACTCTTAAATAGTGAATGCCACGCGGTCGTGATTCTGCAGTTGAATTACCACTATTTAAATATATATCAACATCACTTTGATCTTCTTTTGATAAAATAGTTTTAAGTTTAGTTTCAGATCTAAAATATCGTTTCCACATTATTCCTAAAAGTTCACCTACAAACAAAAAAAAATAATTCAAAATTATTTTATTTATTTAATCATTTTTTTTTCTACCAGCAATAACAAGATTTGTATTTTTACTAATAAGTCTTAAGAAAAATATTCCATCACCACCAAGATATCGATCAGTGAATCTATTAAATAATTGTCTATTTTCTTCTGTTAAATTTAATTGTAAATTAATACGTAAATGTTTTTTTATAAAACTACGACGACCACGATAACTCATATGAACAAGCCAAATAATAATACCATAAAATGTAACACATGATAAAAATATTAACCAAAACCAATAAAAAGCAAATATACGTTCATTATATAAATTAATTGGTAATGTACATTGAACCTTAAAAACAAAATATTGAATATTTAAATTTTAATAATTTAAATGTTTTTATTTACTGTATAATTTCGATTATTATCACCTAAATGACGAATTGTAAAATCACAAAATACAATTCGAGGGAAAATAATTTTATTTTCTAATGAATCACCTCCATTAATTATACGATAAAGAACTCTTTGTCCATATGACCAATAATCAATTTGAAGATAGTAATTCATTAAAAAAAATTGTCCAATAGAATTAATTAAATAGAGTATTTTAATGAAAAAATAAATTCCTATATTTCAGAAAAATAAAATTATATTTTATAAATTTAAAATTCTTACCAGTTAATATACCACCACCAGAAAAAAACATTAATGTTGATATGAATCTTTGTAATAAATTATCTGTTTTACAAACATTTGTTTTTACATATTTTTCAGATTTTTCATAATGTTTAACTAATACTATCAATATATTTTTACGCTCATCTGTATTTGATAAATCTGTTTTGGCTAGTTTATTAATCATAGCAGGAATATCAAATGTTGCACGATGACCAATAACATGCCATAACCAAGCTGGTAAATATGAACATAAAATAGCAGCAAGTAATATATATGGAACCCATATATAATATGGTGTTGTACGAGAACCGTTTGCACCACGTACAAAATCACGTGTTAATGCTGTTTTATCGTCAACTAGAAAATTTTTTTTTTATTAATTTTACTAATAAATCTTGTCAAATATTTTACTTGAATATGTATGATGGATCCAACAGTAATTTTCTACATAAGCCTTTTGTTTATCTTCAAAATCAGCTGGTGGAATACATTCAATTGATTCACCTAATGAGAAATATTTTCTTAATATCAAAAAATAAAATGAATAAATATACCAACAAATTCTTTAACATTTAATGCAATTATAAAAATACCAAGTATAATTACAGTCCATCGATGACTGTATCGATCATAAATATCATCATCCTAAAAAAGATTTTTATTTATAAATAAATTAATTTTTACTTTTTTGATTAATTAAATAAACTTACATTTCGTCCACTTTGACCGATTTTTCCATAGATATCGGTCTAAGGAAAATTGTTATAAATTATTTTCATTATTATTTTATTTTACTTACGAAGTTGTCTAACATGTTTTTTTCTTCACCCCTTAAACGAAATGATAAATCAACGTTTCTATTTGTCTATAAAGAAGAAAATATATAGACGAGAGAAATATTCGATTATTTTAATTTTGTTCAACTACATAAGAGGACAAGATAAATCGATGGACCTGATTAAATAGACATGTATATATTTAAATAAATTTTCGTATCAGTTGTACGTGTAATATTAGAAACAAAATGTTGAAGAAGAAAGAAAAATAAATAAATCATACATTTAAAATAACAACATGAAAAATCATTTTTCATTATAGATAAGCTGATATTGTTGTTATTATGAGGGTCTTACTAGAAAACGTAGAAAAAAAAACAGAAAAGGAAAACGTCGAAATGAATGATTAGTATTGTATATTTTAATTTACAAAAAAAAGGGTAAGAGAAAATTGAGAATATAATAATATTTTATTTCTTTTTTTCTCCAATTAAGAACGACAAACCTAACAAGAGTTCGTTTGCAGTGAATTCCCTTTTGGAAAATCTGTTGTACGAGTTGAACATAATTGCATATCGTATACTTTATTCGAAAGAAAATGCATGCTATATATAAGGTGGATACCAGTCATGTGGTACTTGTTGGTTATCTCCCCCCACCCATTGTTTTTCTATATTTTAAAGAAGGGTGGGGGGGAGATAACCAACAAGTACCTTTTTTACTAACATTTTTAAAAGTTTTGATATTTTCCTTTTCGATTGTTTTTTCTACATTTTCTTATAACTCCACTATGAGTTTTATTTTTGAAAATTTGACAGAATTTGCATTATGTCTACAAAATAATGTCTTTTGTTCATAAAAAAAAATTTAGTTTTGTAGAGAATGATATATTTAGCAACGGACAGACTCAATGAATAAATGAATTAATACATATTTTTCTTTGATACATAAAGCAGATTTCTTAATTTGAAGAGTTTAAAAAGATTTTTTTAATATGATTTTTCTGATTCTGATTCGTAAAAATATTTGAATATACGTTGAAAATAAGAATGTTTTATTAACCAACAAATATAGATCAAAACTTCGGCACAGTGATGGATTCAACATGGAACGCAGCCGAAGCAATCGTCCCTACCAAGAAAGGAAGATTTTCGTTTTTTTATCAGTGAATTATCATAAAATTTGAATGATTGTCATCACTCAAAAACTCACTGCATATAGACCATCACTGTTAAGAGAAAATTCTGGATTTATCATATATTCGACTATCTACTTTTGTTTTATTTACAATGATTTCTTCTGTTTATTGTACTTGATTGTTGTTCTAAATCATTGATTAACATAGGATGTTCATGACTGACAACTAAATAGTTATCATCAGCTTTGCGTTCCTAACCTTGAAATGGATATATATACCTTTGTTTTGCATATCTAATATTTATATCATATTGCAGATATTTGAGAAGACAAGTTTTTGAAAAATAAATTTTTCAATGTAATATTTTGTTGTGAACATCTAATTCAAAATGCATTATGTATACGTGAACATGAATTATTGAACTAATATTTGTCGTAATAATAGCTCTAGTACAACATGCAGTGGCACTTCTTTCTTCTGATGAATATAGTTTATATCTTTCAATATTGTCATCAATAGGAATGGAACTGTTAGTGTTGTAACACGAACAGAATGACTATGAAAAACTGTGTTTTGATTATCAAATTTATTTGTTGCAAAACAATTAATAAAACGAAGGTTTTATGACTGATTTAGTTATTGGTATGCCTATAGCAGAAAGGTGATGATATTGAGAAGCTTTCGAGAGTGCGGATGTAGGTGAGAGTGTAGAAGATAAAGATTTTCCCTTTTTGAATTCGCTTCTGGATCGATGCTAATATCATTCTTACTGATTCCCAGTAGAAATCGACGAATTCTATCAATTTCAGAAGTTCTTTTTCTTCTAGCCACCTACTTTCCAAAAAAATACCGAAAATACTACTCAAAACCATAAAAATCTTAATATTTCGTTTCCCAAATCGATTTTTAACTGATTCTAGAGAGATTCTAACGAGATCTATCGATTTTAAATCTCATTCATTAATTTTGATTATGCTATCGCTGAAAAAATTGCTAATTAATTATCTTTCGTTAATCACTAAAAGATTTTCTCCTTGTAAAGATAAGATAGTAGCTACCGATAATATTCCTTATAAATTATGAATATTGTGCCACTGGCAATAACTTTTGAGAGCCAATAGATAAATATCTCATCGATATTCGAAATTTAATTAATATATAATGTATTGTTTGACTACTTTTTTTCTTTCAGTTTGAAAATAAGATTAGAAGACATTTATTATGTATCATCAACACTCATTAGTATAAATGACAACAGTTAGAGAAGGTTATGAATAGAAAATAAATCAAAAGTTAATTATATCTTGAATTTGAAAATCACGATTGTTTATTTCTTTTTGTAGTTTATATTTGTTAATATAAATGAAGATCATAATGCAGGTACAACATAAAATAAATAAGATGTATATTCCAAATTCATAAATTGTACTTTGAAATTTTTATTGTGTTAATGAGAAAATTGATATCAATTTTTTTATGGATTTCTCCAACTGTATATGATGAGCTGATAGAAGCGCTTAGTGTCATGCTTTTGATTGGTACGATAAATTGAGGTAGATTTTTAATATTAAAGTCAAAATTAAGTGTGACAACAAGTTAATTGGTTCTACACAATACAGTAGGTAATTGAAAATTTGGATATAGAATGGATGAACTGAAAGTATTGAGACAAGAGTAAAACTTTTATTTCTATTATATGAACATCCAATGTTTTAAACAATGGATTTTTAGAGTCTGGTTGAAATTTATCTATCAGATAAGAATTATTTTGCATTGAGCTTGTTTTAAACGTTTACTTAAATCGAAATAGAAAAAGGATCAACAATTATTTATCAGAACTTCAACGTTATTAATCTTTTATTCTATTCTACCTGAATGCAATAGTCTTTCACAAGATTCACTACAAATAACGATGAAAGTCCTCGATCAAACGATAGTAACAATAAATATCTTCCTTATTATTATTTAGTTGAGATCTATAAATTGTAATAGTAAACAAGTTTTAGATCAAAAATAAGGTCATGGTATTTATAAATGAAACACTCTTTCTTTATTAATTTATTGAATTATTTTATCAAACAAATAATTTGATTTCGTAGAACAATTTGGATTGTTTCAAAAATTTTTCGAAACGGAACAAATGGAATTTGAAATAAAGATGAAAAATAGATATTGTAAGATGCTTTTAGAACTGTTCATTCTCATTTTATTTATCAATAATTTTCTTTTAACTATAGTTTAGACGTAGTGTCTCGTTTAACTAATGTATTGATCATATCTACCCATCTGTGAATATTTTTATTTATTTCTCAAATTAATTGTTCTATTTTCTCTTGTAATATAATTGCAGACAGAAATATTTTCTTTAATGTCTGAACGTTTCAATTAAAAAGAAGCAAAATATTAATCATATTCACATCTAGATATATTTATCATTCAGTGTTGTGTTGTCAATAATATACCAAACAATAGTTAATATGTCAAATCAATCTATATATGTATGTATATTTGTATTGATAGCGTAAATCAAAACAAAAAAGAATTTGAAACAGGAAAAAGTTTATCTTGTCAGTCTCGAATATTATGTTTCATCAAAATTAATTTTAAAGAGAATTTCAATATTTACTGAAAATATTTTCCTGTAGACTAGGATCTGGCGGGACTGGGTTTTTTTATCCGGATCCCGTTTAAACCCGATTCTTCTGGATCTACCAGAAATGGTTTTTAAACACATATATCGAATGAAACATCATTCAATAAGATTTCATGGTATTATGATTTGTTAGTGGAAAGCTGATGTTGAAGCATATATCCCAATATTCTGAGTTCAGTTTGTCAGATGCTTTATCACACCAGACGATCAAATGAAAGAGAATATTTATTCGAGGTGGATAAAACATTTCAACATATTAAAGATGAAATGAGAGAAATGTTCGAAGACAAGGTCAATATGGTAGAGAAGGAGGATGGAAACAAAAGAAAGAGATCATATTATCACTATGCGCATCAGTATAATCTAGACAGAAAATCATCTTCTTTTTCAACACTAAATTTTGCTATTAGATTTTCGAAGTCTTTCTTTTTATTCATCATAATGTTTTAACTTTTATTAGACACTTTTTCGTATTCATAATATAATTCTCAATTTCATCGATTCAAACTGTGTTTTCTGTATATCGATATTCTCATTAGACTTTTGCGAGGTATAATAATATCGTATCAACTGAACATAAACTCAAAGAATAATAAAAGCTTGTTATTTCTTCCACCTTACTTATTCTTGATATGTGTACACATGTTTTCTAGTTTTATTTTTACGAAACATATTATATTGAATTTTTGAATGAACAAAAAGTTGCATTTCAATAGAAAATAATTAACTAGATCCCGATCCCGTTGCAGCATCACTCACGTTTAGTTTTCGTTTTGTTGAAAAAATCACACTCTCACCGTTACGCCCTCCTATGAAATGCTTTGAAACCTTCACCCTCATTCAATTACTTTTCGACGAGACGAGAATACATCGACTTTTATCTAAAGCATTTACATCAATTAAATAAAACAAAAAAAAAAGAATTTACATTATAATAGTTTCTTTTTTGCGCATAGAATTCAAGAGCATGTTGTCACATGATATTTTCTCTTATCACTCATATGTATATTTTCTCAACATCATCATTACTGATAAGCACTTCTTTACTGATATAGATTATGTGGTGCAATTTAACAATGACGATGCGACATATGTAAGATAAATTCACTGTGCGCAGCGAGTTTTTTTTCATTTTCATCATCAACCTATACTTGTAAAATGCTTTTACATCAACATATTATTCTTGTTGCAAGCATTACTTTACTTGCTGCTGTTGGTGCTTTTGCAGGAAATGGTCAAAATTGGGCTGTACTTGTAGCTGGTTCAAATGGTTGGTATAATTATCGCCATCAATCCGATGTATGCCACGCATATCAAATTTTACATAAAAATGGCATTCCAGATACAAACATTATTATTATGATGTACGATGATTTGGCTAAAAATGCTGAGTAAGTAATTTATTTTGTTTTATTCTATTTAAATGAATATATTTTTTAAGAAACCCAACTAAAGGTGTAATTATTAATCATCCAAATGGTCAAGATGTATACAAAGGTGTACCACATGATTATACTGGCAACGTAATATATTGAAGAATTTTTTATTATAAATATTTATATATTTTTATTTAAAGACTGTAACACCTAAAAACTTTATTAACATCTTACTTGGCAAAAAAGATGCTATGAAAGGTATTGGCAGCGGCAAAGTTCTTGAAAGGTATAGATTTAATTCTATATAAATGTAATATTTATCTTGTTAAATAGTGGTCCTGATGATAACGTTTTTATCTATTTCACTGATCATGGTGCTACCGGTAAGTTTTAATATTTAATTCAAGCTGTTTAAAAATCTTTTGCTTTTTATTTTGATTAGGTCTTGTTGCTTTTCCAAATGGTGTTGTAAGTTTCTTCTGATATATTTTTTTTTAATTTAATTATTTTTATTTCTTATAGCTTTATGCTAAAGATTTAAATACAACAATTGCTCAAATGCATAGTGAAAAGAAATACAAAGAAGTATGATATTTTTATTTACTAAAAAAAAATACAAAAAGATTTCTTTATAGATGGTTATCTATATTGAAGCATGTGAATCAGGTTCAATGCTTGAAGGTTTATTACCTGATAATATAAATATTTATGCAACAACTGCATCAAATGCTGAAGAATCATCATATGCATGTTATTATGATGAAAAACGTCAAACTTACTTAGGTGATTTATATTCAGTCAATTGGATGGAAGATTCAGATGCTGAAGATATAACTAAAGAATCATTATTTACACAATTTCAAGTAACAAAAAAGAAAACAACTGAAAGTCATGTTATGCAATATGGTGATCTTGTATGTATATTAGAAATTAAATTTTATTATAGGGAAATATATATTTTTTTTTTGAATATTTAGAAATTAGGTGCAGCAGAAAATGTAAGTGAATTTCAAGGTGCAAATAAGGATAATAAACCACAAGGATCTAATCCACTTGTTGACCGTATGAATGCTTTTCTTAAAGTAAGATTTAAAAACAACGAAAGAAATCTTTTATTAATTTATCTTTTTTCTTTTAGCGTGATGCTGTAAAAACAGTTGATGTTCGTACATCAATTTTATCACGTCGTTTAGCTGCTTTACCAGCTAACTCAGCTGAAAGAACTACCGTAGAACGTAAACTTGCTGACGCTGTTCAAGTAAGTTTATTTTATTACTTTGATATATATATATATAATTAAAAAAATAAATTTTTTTTTATAGCAACGAAATGTTATTTCATCAACAATTAATTCAATTGCTAAGAAATCATTTGAAATCAATCGTGCAGGTTATTATGAAGTAGTTACAACAAAACGTATGAAACTTACACAACATGATTGTTATATCTCTGCTACACAACGTATTCACGAAAAATGTTTTGATATTGAGGTTTGGATGATTTGATATATATTATTCTCTTTTAATTTGATTTCTTTTTTCTTGTAGAACGAATATGCTTTAGATCGATTATGGATTGTTGCCAATTTATGTCAAGTTGGTGTTCGAGATTTTACTATTAATAATGCTGTTGATGATGTATGTAATGCACTTGGTCGACAAGAATTCGATTATTAATTTAATTTAATAACTATTTGATTGAATAAAAATGTTCATCCTTTTTCCATTTTATAATAAACGAAAATGTAATTAAAAATATATATTTAAAGAGTATATTTTCTATTCATTATTCCATATATTTATGCAATATTATGATAATCAGAGATATTTGAAATTTATAGATAGTTTTCAGAATAGTAGTAGTTAGAAGAATTTGTGTTTATAAGTCAATTGGTAGTACAAGAATTAATCCCTTGACTATTAAGTTATTTTTTGAATAACGTTTAATAGGAACATGGTAGAGAGCTGTGGTTATCATAACTGTTAAAAAGGGCCAATGAAAACACATCAAACTAGATAAGATAATGTCTCTTAATCGGAATTTTCGAAAGTTGTTAGCCACATTTTTCGCAAAATAACGTGTATCCTATGATAACTAAAGCAGTTTGCAACGATTAAATGTGCATTGAAGGCACCAACTTAAGATCTGCAAAACTATATAAGGCTATCATTCAGATCTTGACTGCTTCAGGAGTTATGGGTATTATGTTCAACAATTTGGGTTGATTATGACCGCAATTTTTTTCATTTCTTCATAGAAAAATAATACGATTTTCCACTACATTTCTATATGAAGCTGTTGTGAAAAGTTTCAAAACCTTGCTTAAAAGTCGTTGTTTTATATAATTCGATGTGTTTGAGGATATAATAGAAATATCAAAACGAGTAGAGTGAGCTTCAGTCAGTAAAGAATATTAGAGTCAATCCATAGCATACAAAGAAAACAGAGTTAAGGAGCTATAGTCTTCATCTTTTTCATAAAGATTGCTCTGACGAATATACTCGTCATTAACAATCATGGGGTTATAAGCAAGATTGCTATAAGTTCTATTTAGATTAATTTAAGAAATGAAATCTAAAGACATTCGAATGACTAATGACGAATTATCATCGCGTCAAATTGCTAAACAATTACGAAAGATGGTCACAGGGCGTACAGTCGGACGATGAGAATATTTATATAAAACAACAGATACAATTTATTTGAAAACATCTGTTGGTAAGTCCAGAATTATACAAACACAACATCTCATCAGTAAGGTGAAATATACATTTACTTATAAAAAACGACGAAATGCAAAGCAATTAAGTAAATTACTTGAGATTTTCAAAGAAACAATTGGTCACATAATTCGAGATGATTTTCATTTATATAATTATCATATTGCAACCCAGCCAAATCTTAAGGATGACTACAAATAAAGAAGAATATCGTTTGCATATTAAATGCAAAAGTCGTTACGAAACAAAAAGATCTTATTCAAATTTTATTTATTAACGAAAAATATGTTGAATTAAATGATACTATCAGTGGGATGTATAGCTACATAAGAGAATACTCAAAAATTCGCTCAGAAAGCCTACAGTTATATGTCAAAAATCGAATAATATAATTATAACTCGACAAGAGAAAATTAGAAAACCAAATGCCTACTAAAGTCTCGCTTTACATTTTTCGGTGCCCTTGTTTTCTTTCTCATTCTCAGTTGGAGATGATATACCCTCGCTATCTATGTATATATGATTTGCCCTTAACGTCATTCTCATCCTTTAGATGTATTGGATGATAATCAAAAACATCCACATAATATAGCGAAAAACTAGATAGGTTATTCAATAATTCTCTTTGTTTTCTTCTTACATTTAAAATGTTGTCCTATACATAATTCTTTACTTCTTTATATTTATTAATAAAGAACATAGATAATCGAATTTTTTTCTAAATAAAAAAGATAAAAAATAATGTCAATATAAATACATAATACTTTAATGGTATATATGAAGATTTTCCTGGTAATCGACCATGTATATCAGTAATATTATAATAATTTAATATTTTTTTCACAGCTTCTATTGTTGATGGTCCATTACATAGCATTCGATTACATTTTACAGTCATCATTGCAAAATATCCAGAATCATAAACATTAACACTAGCAGATTCTTGAGTACTACGATGACATGAACGTCGATGAAGTTTACGTTTAATAAGATCATCAATAATTTGACATGAACCAATTATTCCATAAACAGCACATTGACGAACAGCATCATTTGTATCAAAACAAGCTAAATCATTGGATAATATTGATTCTTTGTATAGAATTTTTTCAAGATCAGAATAAATATTTGAAATATTAGAAAAACGTTGTTTCATTTCATTAATTTTTTTTTCAGCATAAAATCGAGCACAATCATCTTGATTTTTACATACATGATTAATATCATATGAAAAAAATGTATCCATTGCTGTTTCAATCATCATAAATTGTCTATTATCTTCCAAATTTTGATCATATGATATATCACCAGGAAATGTAACAATATAATTTCCACGTTCATACCAAAATACAATTTTAACTGAACAACGATTACTTAATATATAACTACAATTTAATGGTAAAATAAATGATTGATCCATTAAATAAATCATCGAACAATTATTTGTACAATGTAAATTATAAACTACATTGAAAATGGATACTAACAATGCTAGTAGAAATAACATTATCTTATTCTTCTTCTATTAGAGATAAATATAGGTCTATATCCTCAATATAAGTAAACAAAAGTAGTCGATATATACTGTATATATATATATATGTATTATTATTATTTAAGCAAAACATTCTCCTACTTTGGAGAACGCTAAAATATCATTGTCTATGTTGTTAACCTCCATATTGATGTCTTTACATTTCGACGTTAATAGTAAACGTTAAATAATGATTTTTTATATAAATATATATATAAAGAATTGAGTGAAGTTTATTTTACAGACGTCATTAAACAAAGAAGCAAAAAGAAGAAAGTTTTCTTTTTTTATATTGAACGGATGTCTATTCATTTTATAATATGAGAACTCTTGAAGAAAAAAAAGGTTTCGTATATTTAATGGTATTATAAGACTTCCAATGAAGTATATTATTGTTGAAAATAAATGTCTGTATACATCATACATAGCCTTAACTGATGAATATTATTAAAATAAAATTAATTAAATGCTTTATCTCTTTTATTTTTTTAGAATAGTATAAATGTAAATAAGATGATTATATGGATATCATTAATAAAATTGTCCTTCTAGAATGTATTGTTATTTGATCTTTCTTAAATCAATATCAACTTTATTAAATATTGAAACCATTCAGTTGTTCTACTGTGATCAATACATGTCTGATGTATGTATGCGAACCTTGAATCAGCACAAACGATTAAAGTAGCGGCGACGGCGACGATGACGAGAGTAAAAGCTTTAGGTACTTGTAATGTGACGCAATAGGGAAAGGCTGTATGTGAGCAAGAGAATAAAAAAAATATAACTCACAGCATTCAATTAATCTCACATCATCAGCCAGGTTGCCCTTCTTTCATTTTTACTTATTTTTCTCTGTCTGTCATTCAACACAAACTTTAGACTAGTAAATACACTATAATTTTATTTAAACATTTATTTTAAATATTATATTCAAAGTATGACTCGGTATGTTGTAAATTTTGCTCTTTTTTTTTTCTTTCTTCATTATACATTCATAATAAATAATTTATCGATATCTATAATGAAGAGAAAAAAATTAAAAGAAATGATATTGTTACTTATGAAACTAAATTGAACTCACGCATCAATAAAACAGATAGATAAGAATTCGCTCAATTGCTTACTAAGATAAACAATAAGTTAATATAGAGAGTAAGACTGAATAATTAGAGCTAGATATAAGAATAGAAGAGGTCAATTATATATTATTCTCATTACTAGATGTTATATAATCAAACAGAATGTAAGAATTCTTTTACAATAAAAAGCAAATGTAGAAATAGAGAAATGAAATAAAATGCTAATGATATTATCTTAACAAAAAACTATACACACTATTGTTTTTTTTTATTTATTTAAATCAATAACCAATAAGTATGAGTAGTTATATCATTTTCTAACAATAGTTATCATCGATTGTCATTCAGATGATGATTATATTAAATCAATAGCTTTCTATTATTCCAATTGATTGAAATTGTGTCTAGAGTAAATAGAATTTATAAAGAAGGGTATCATTTGATAGACTTAATTTTTAAATAAAAAAGAGTAGATAAAGAAATTCTTTTACTTATGAAATTTGAGATGGATTATGAATTCATTTTTGTTTTCATAATGCAAAATGACTTTTTTTTTTCTTAAATATGTTTTAGAATAAATAGATAGTTAGTTAGTTTTGTAAGAATATCTATTTGATAAACGTATGTGCTTTTTTTCTCACCTTGATAATCATTTTGAAATCTTTTTGAGCAAATAATTAATATAATGAAAAATGATAGTGAGAAAATTTATTTACTAAACAAATAATTGTTATATTAAATAATTAAGACATATTAAAATAGATTTTAACATATGAATAAAACAAGAAAAAAAAAGAACAACATGTCAAAAAAAATTAACAAAATATATCAACTTAATTACATATATTTTTTCTTTCTTTTCTTATATTGATATGATCTGTTAGTTTGATAATATTAATCAGAAAAGAATGCAATGTGATGTTGATCGAGATAGAAGACATCTTATAAAAGAAAAGAAAATAGGGAATAGGGAATATAGAAAGAGAAAGAGAAAGTTATGGATAATAGAATAATAATATCATCGACGAGACTGTGTATTCATGTAGGTGGTTAGAGATGTATATATAATAAGTGCGTGTGTCTCGAAATAGTCGATAGCGGGATTCTATCCTGTATATCCTGCCATCGTTCGACAATATTAAGAGTGTTGGCGTTTTGGGATCAATAACATATCAATAGATAACAGATCTGGTGGTTTTCTTTCTGTTTATTATCGTCATTATTTTCATACAAATCATGACAACTAAGATTCATGCTGTCCTTGAACAAGAAGAAGCAGATGTTCTTTTAGACTTGCCTAAATTTACTTTTTTCATGGACAATATTAATCGACGCACGTAAGGTTGTCTAGCCTTTCATTTTGTACCTTATTTGATAGGTATCCATTCATTGAACTAATTATATGCATGCATATAAATGTATGTACTTGTCTGCTCATGGTTCACAATCTCAGTGTCATCTGCCTCATTCTTTCTCATTTTATATGTTGATAAAAAAAAAAAAAAAAAAAAAGAAGAGAACGATAGCAACTAGAGAATGAGAGGAAGAGAAATGAGAAGCATAAGCAATCATTCGAGCGTTTGATTCGCACGTCCTATGTATAGGCAATAGTTACAGAAGAAAGAAAAGATTGTTCATTATTCTATCTGTGTCCCTCAGCCTTTTCCCACAAGCTCAGAAAGAAAAAAGAAGGACAATGAGAACAAAGCAAAAACGAAGCACGTAAGAAAACCTATACGTATATACATACATTCTTTTAATATTTTTAAAAATTAAAACGATAAATAAAATTTTTTTTTTTTCTTTTCTATTTAGTATGTATAATTCTGTAGTAAAATCATCATCAAGTCTTTCATTGGTTTCCAATGAATCAACATCACCTGGTACAACAAATTCAAATTGTTTACCTTGTATGCGTAATGATTATAGTCTTGATAGTGTTTGTTGTACAAAACGAACTTTACATACATTTTCACATATGTGGATTGTAGAAAATTTTTCATCATATCTTGAAGATCCTGAACCAATTATTTGTTTATCATCATCACCATTTAGTCCTACATCAGGTATTAGTGTCGGAACACAATGGCGTCTTGTTTGTTATCCAAAAGGCAATTATGGTGCATCATCAAATTATATGTCAATTTTTCTTGAATATATTAAAGGTGAACGTGATATAAAAGCTAAAGCTGAATATTCACTTGTTAATCGTAAATGTGAATTAACTGAAATGCGTAAAGATGCACAATTTTCTGTTTATAAATGTGGTAATTCACGTGGTTTTATTAATTATGTTAAATATGATACATTAACATTACTCGAGAATGAAACACTCGATGATGATAAATTAAAAATTTATGTACGTATAACAATAATGGATGATGCTATAACAGAAGAAACAAAATATCAAGAATTTGATGATGTTGAAAGTGTTAATTTTATTACACGTGGTCTTGAAGGTCTTGTAAGAGATTTTACTCAACTTTTAATTCATTCATCATTTAAAATGAGTGATATTAAAATAAGAGTTACAATACCATATATAGATTATAATGATGATACACTTCAATCTCCTGTTATATTTCATGCTCATAAATTAATACTTGCAGCACGATCACCTGTATTTGCTGCTATGTTTTCAAATCGTACTTTAGAAAATACAACAAATATTATTGATATTAATGATTTACATCCAAATACAATTCAATCAATGTTAGAATATATATATACAGGAAAAGTAACTGATATAAAAAATTCTACAGTTGAATTATATCGTTGTGCTGATAAATATCAATTAGAAGATTTACGTTTACAAGCTGAAATGGCTTTAATGAATTCATTATCAATTGAAACAAGTGCTGAAATTTTATTACTTGCTGATCAACATCATTCAAAAGATCTTAAATCTCGTGTTATTCAATTTATTGTTAATGGTAATCTCAAGGCTATAACACAAACAGATGGTTGGCATAAATATGTTGCATGTACACCAGATTTAGTTACTGAAGTTATTCAAGCAACAGCTATTGAATAAAAAAAATTAAATCATTTTTCTTGCCTTCATTTTTTTTTCTTCTCTTTTTACTAACGTCTAGTCACCCTTATATTATATTTATCAAGGACAGACTATCGATGTATAGACTTTTTATATTAAAAATTCTGTTTTTTTATTTTGTTTCTCCTTCAGTTTTAATGATATGAACATATGTTGAGAGAAATGAAGCGTTAAAGGACACTTTCTTCTTTTTTTTTTTTTATTTGTCATTTATATTATATTTATAATGTCCCTGTAAGAAGGTGACTAGTATATTAATCGAACTTCACACTCATGGTTGAATAAATAATAAAGAAAAAAAAAATGAAATGTTGTTTTTTTTATATTTAATACGAGAAATTTTAACTATAGTGTTATTAAAAAGATTATATAAATATTCAATAGCACCTTTGGTTAGTTAATCAATAATCACTATTTAATCTTAATTCTATTTAGGAATAGAAGATATATTAGAAATTGTAGGTGGAATTAGATCTTTTTCTTCTAAATAAGCAATTGATGAAATAAAAGTAGGTGATTGTAATGGATCATTTATTTTTAAATCAATATTTTCTATTTTATTTCCATTTTTTGTTGATTGATGACATTCAAGTATACTTTTAATTGATGTTGAAGAATGATTTTTTTCTTTAATTTTATTATTAAAATTTTTTTCAGATGTTTTATTGATTAACGAAGATGAAAAACTAAAAATTTCACCAGGAGTTAATTCTTGAAATTCATTATTATTATTAACAAATTGTGATATTGTAGTAGAAGAATTCGATGAAATACTTGTATGATCAAGTAAATTAATTAGTGAATTAGCTTGACCTAATAATATAAAAATATATTCTCATTTAAAATGTAAATATCTGTCTGATTGATTGATTCATGTCATCTTTGGAATTTAAAGAGAAGAAAAAAAATTCTTAGTATTTTAATTTACTTACCAGATTTTATAATAAGATTATTTTCAGTAAGAAGTTTTTCTAATTCAGCTATACGATTAGTTAAAATTCTATTTAATAATTAAAATAAAAATAAATTCTAACAAAATAATTTATAAAATATACTTATTTGTTTTACGTTGATGAATAATTGTTAGATTTTTATCTTTAACATTTTCAAATAAATGTTCTGTAATTGATCGTATATCATTTTCAGTTTCGGCTATATTTGAAATAAGATGACTTTGATTAATTAAATTTCGAACTTAATAAAAAAAATAATTATTTTTAAAATAATACTTCTTCATTTATACTTTGATCATGAGTTAATATATTTCCAGATGTTTGAACTTTACCTAATTGACTATATGCTGAACAATGTTTTTGTAAAGTATCCTAATATATATTTGATTTAGAAAATTTTATTTAAAAAATTTTATTACTCGGTATTTAGTAACATTAGTTACAGCAAGATTTTTTTCTTGTATTAGATTATTGAGTTTATCTTTTAAACATCTGAATAGGAGAAGAATAAATATATTTTATTTTTAAATATGTATATATACCGATTTTCAGATAAAATAAATTCAATATCAACAATATGTTTGTCATTTCCATTGAAAATTTTATTTAATTCTTGATTTAATTTTTTATATTTTATTTTAAATAAATCACGTTCATTTTCAAGTTCTTCTTTTTGATAACTAAGTATTTTTAAATCATTATCTAATTGAATTATCTATAAAAAAAAAATATGAAAAATAGTTTAAAAAAAATAATAAATTAACTCGTTCATTGGATTGTTCTAAACGATTTAATAAAATTGTTTGTTTTTTATTAGAATTATTGTTTAAATTATCATCATTTTCATTATAATTAGGATTAATATGAGTTTGATGTCGTGTTTGACGAAAAATCTAAATAATAATAATAGATATGTTTTTGGATTGTTCGAAATATTTACCGATAAATCGCCTTTAACATCATTAAGTTCACGTGTAAGTTCATGTAATTTTGCTTGTAATAATTCTTTTTCATCTTGAATATTTTTAAGATTTGTTTTCAATAGATTAATTATTGACTAAATTGAAATAAGAAAAAATTTTTTTATTAATCACAATAAAAATCTTATCAATGTAGTTATTAGTAAACTAATATGTGGAATTCACATATCATCTTCAGGTATATTATATTCAAGGAAGCGTTTGAAACCTTTTAGAAGATACTCAAAAATTGTACGCATTATTTTTCTCTGAAAAATGTATGTGAATTTTATGAAGCCCGTATTAAAGCATTTGTTAGTTGAAAATTGAACATGCATTTTTTCGTGCTTTAAAAAATTTAACAAACCTCTTGATCTTCTAATGCATAATTATCAATCTGAATAGGTTTGATAAATAACAATTTTTAATTATTATAATATAAAAACTTACATTATTTGGATATTCATAAATTTCTTGTAAATGATTATCTATGTTGAATGAGTCTATCTAAATAAATAATGAAATATTAAAATTAAATACATACACTGCAATGAAAAACCTCAAAATGTATTTAATTGCTAATAGATAAAATAAATTTCATTAATTAAATAATAGAAAAGATCGAATATTCTATCGTATATAACGAATATTATTTAGAAGAATTCGGTGAAAATAGTTCGAATTAGCTGTTAGTAACTAGCAACCGTTGAATTCATTGATATTTGATTGAGACTAAATGAGATAGACGATCGAAGAGACGAAGGATATGTTTATATAGAAAAATCTATCAGTTTTGTCTGATTATTGAATATCGTTTTAGAATCACTAAACAATCTTAACTGCACATGTAAATTTTCAAATGACACCATAAGATTCTATGAAAACAGATGTAAAAATCTGTACTAGATGATTATTTTATTAACTAATACTTTTAATATGCAAAAGACGATCCAAATAACTCACTCAAGCTCAGCTTGAAATACTATCGCCGGCGTCGAAAGTATCTATTTCTGTTGAAAATTGTCTTTCAAAAGAATTCTTAACAAAATTTAGATCTTTTTTTTCAATTTTTATTCATCATATTCTACCTTATTTGATATTTGTTTTTTTATTTGTAAACATTTTTCTTGTAAATTATCAACAAGTGATTTAAATTGATCACGTTCATGTTTTAATATTTCAAGTTCTTTCATTAATATAATAAATGCTTCTATTTTACTATCCAATTTTTTTTGTAAAATTTGTATCTATATATAAAAACAAAAGAATAATTTTTATTAAATTTTATTTCGACTTACTTCATTATTTAATAATTCAAATTGATAATATTTCTCACTCATATAATTTATACTGAAAAATAGAAAATTCTTAATTAACTATAGAAAAAGAAAAAAAAGGAAAAAGACAAGATATGAACTGATTGTTTAAGACCAAAAAAAGAACGTAATCACAGACAAAAAATAATTTTCTATTTAAAATTGTTCGTTGTTATTAAAATTCTTGTTTAATTTTTACTCGAATACTTTCTAATATATAATCAAGTTTTTGTTGAACTTTTTTACATCCTGACACAGAATAAAGTAAAGAATCAGGTGGTGAAAATTCAATTAAATCAAGAACACGATCAATAATATCATTATCAGATAATTTATA
This sequence comes from Macrotrachela quadricornifera, assembly GCA_022393335.1. Classification (NCBI taxonomy): domain Eukaryota; kingdom Metazoa; phylum Rotifera; class Eurotatoria; order Philodinida; family Philodinidae; genus Macrotrachela; species Macrotrachela quadricornifera. The sequence continues at coordinate 21,023 of JAJEKB010016983.1, read as the reverse complement.
TTCATATTCATCAGCTTTACGTGCTATATCAAGTTGTCGTTGAATACAAGTACGAATATGTGAACGTTCAAGTGGAAGAAATGGTACAAAAAAAGTTACTAAATGTCGATTTATTAATGATGCATGCCATAAACCACCTAAAATATAAATATAATAAATAAATAAATAAATAATATTTATTTTAAAACCTGGTTCACTAAATGCAGCATTAGCAAGTGCACGTTGAAATTCAGTTATATTATAATCATTACGTTTTATAGAATTAAAATAATTTCTTTGAGCTATAACATTAATTTCTTTTCCACCGGTATTACTAAAGAAATAAAAAAAAATAAATAAAGGAAAATATTTAATATTTTTTTACCTTAAAAATAAAAATATTGTTTTACGAAAATCTATTGGTTGTGCATATGTAGGTGTATGAAAATCAATATAAAATAAAATTGTTTCAAGTAATTTAACAGGCATTTTATCAACTTCATCAAAGACAAATGTTGCATGTTGACAAGCACTTGTTGCTCTTTCAATATCATGTTGTATACGGTCCTATAAAAAAAAACCAATCAGTTAATCCTTTGACTCCAAAATTATTTTTGTTAGATAGAATTGAAACAGACTGTTATATTAGCTTATTTTAGACATATGAACATCTTTCTTTTTGATTTTATAAGGTCCAAAATGTTAATTTCACACCTAATTGTACTTCATCTTTACAAAATAAATTCATATTCGAAAATGATACTTTTTTTCATAGGTAAATCAACCGAATCGTACATAAACTGTATTCGAACTCGAAGTGCATAAAAAGTATATGAAATTGTATAACAAGAGGTCAAAAAAACCGTTCACTGTACATAATTTGTAATAGATGTTTTAATGTATATTAACATACTTTGTATTCTTGAAGATGTTTTTCATCATTATGCATAAAATCACGTGAAGCAACATAGAGTCGAGCATATTTACTTTGATAACCTCGTCGATAAAGACTTTCAACAATGTGTTTAGCAATAAAATTTTTTCCTAAATAGAAAAAATAATTAAAAATAATAAAACACTTAAAGACAAAATTTAAAAACATCAATGTTGAGTCGAACTACTTGACCTGAATTCATGTCTAAAAAGGAAAACTTAATAGCAAATCACATTTACCTGTGCCAGTACTTCCATGTAACGAAAGCACAAGAGCTTTTGATGGATTTTCAGTATTTAAATGCGAACTAATAGATTTAAGTATGAGATTATGTGCAAGTGGTTGACCCATTAATTGTATCTTTAATCGTAGGTCAAGTTCTTCAAAAAGCAAAAATAAAAAAAATACATCAAATTAAAAATAAATATTTACCTGTCATATTATTTGGTACCCAATATTTTGAACAACATTCAAAAACACAAAACATATGAAAAAAACTTACAAGGTCTGCCATTCCTTTATTTTTTTTGTTCAATATCTTCAATAAATAGATAGCAGAAAAAAAATCAAATATATATTGAACTTTTGGAAAAAAAAAATTAAGCAAAACAGCACTGCTGCAAACAAAAGAATGCTTATCAAACTTTTCAAAAAATAACTATCACAAAAACACAAAACTAAAATCGATGAAAGAACATGATCTTATTATTGAGTAAAATGATTGAAGTTATTTTTCATCGTCATGTATATCCATCATAAAATTTCTTAAACAACCAACAGCACTAAAATAGCCCTAGAACAAAAGAAAAAAAATGCAATTATGAAATAATTAAAATTATATTTGTTTTTTTTTACTTCATGTTCAAGAAATATAGCTTTAATTTTACCACCTGACCAATAATCCATTGCATATGCTAATATTCTCATTGATATATCATTAATACGTAAAAAGCTACCACTGAATAAAATTCGATCAACATTCTATCCACGATAAAATTTTATGAAAATAAAAAAATAAATAAACAGATTTTTACCTCAGTTAGAGCACACATCATTGAAATTGAACCAATATTATTTAAAACTGTTACTAAAGTAGATCGAGCTAAATCGGCTTTTGTTGCTTGTTCGCGTTTTTCTGGTAGATTCATATGACCAAAACTAATAATAAATATATTTATTGATACAATTTTACTATCCAAACACTTTTGTTTTCAATCAAAACATAGTAAATCATTTTAGCTGGTTATTTTTAAAAAAAATTTTATGATTTTAAATCAATATTCACGATCATCATGGTAACTATAAATTCGAGAATTTTCTTTAGTAATATTTGGAGAACTAATGTTCTTATTTATGAATAATGATAACGAAAACTTTTGATGTAATACGTGACCAGATGGTAGTTATAACGATCATATTGAGTTGTACTTAAAACTAAAGACTATGAATTCAACAATTTTAGACCGAGAACCAGTTGATTAAAGTTTGAATCAGGCTCTTAGTACTCTCAATTAAAATTTTTTAGCTCGAAGATTCAAGATATTATTATTTTCGTTTATTGGTATTTATCGATCAGTACATATTACACATTTTTTTGAGAATCTTTGACGATGATCTTAAAATAATCAAGTTTTAATTGGTTCTTATGATACGATCAATTAGATTCGGAAGCAATTCGATAGATTCTACTCTAGATTAACCAGTTAGTTGAGCACCATTTACCATGAGCAACAAGCCATGCTGTGTATCAGTGCATATTTTTATTCCCACGAATCTTCCATTCTGAACAAGATTTCAATCTCATAGAAAAATTTTTCTTGGAAACATATATGGCATAAATAAACAACATTCAACGCTGAGCTTAAACACTGGTTTTATAGTTCTGATTACTATTATATTCTGTTTTAAATAAATACACGTGTACTTTTCTCTTCTCTTTACCATTTCTGACTAGTGTACTAAAACTGACTGTTCCTTATTTGATAACTGTGCATATCAAGGAAATAACAGCGTTCTATTAAACGAAAATTCAAATAGCAAATCGTCTTTACTCGCGATATGAACGAATACAATCTAGATGATTTCATTCTAACAACAAGCCTAAGTTAAACTTATCATTATCAAAACTTCATTTTTCTGATTAAATGTATATTTTAGTAAAAGCAATAAGAAGAAGATGCATGCACGATAGTAAAAATGAAGTTAGATTTAAACTAAATATCAGATATTTTACTTGTATTTCGAACTCTTCTAAATTATTGAATTCTTCAGCTAGATTTTTCTGAAAAGCATCACTTGCCTACTTTCTACAGGTATTTGATTAGAAATTCCTTTAACACTAGAAAAATTTAGAACAAATATAATCAATGTTCAAATATTTACCTTTTATCATAATTTTATTAAACACTATATACAATCTTTTATAATTTACCTGCTTGCAACAATATGACCAGGTAAACCAAATCTTTCATAATCACCACCATATATATCCTTAACTAATTTGTCAACCTATATAATAAATTAATTAATTAAAAAATTCTTAAAATTCAAATTACTTTTGTACTATCTCCTTCTGAAGCTAATTTAATAGCTTCATCATAACCTGAACATCCTGTTAATAAACAACATAAACCTAAAAATGTACCACCACCTATACTAAAATATACAAAAATCAAAATTTAAAATCTTAATCAATAAGAATTCTTCTTAACTAACCTTGTACCAGTTATTCGTCGATAAACTCCTTCAGATTCTACATATAAAATACTAACTCCACTACCTATATTAACTAAAAGAAATGGACGATCTATATCAAATGTAAATGGATGTTTATTTGAATTAGTATCATTTTGTGGTTCTTCATAATAAAAACATTCTTTTGGATTAAGTTTACTTAAATAACTTAAACCTTTTATTAATGTAGTAATTTCATCACATTTACACCAACCTATTTTTAATTTCTAAAAAACAAAAAAAAAATGTTTTTTTTTATCTATAAAATTTTTACTTCAACAATATCTTTTTCAAATTTATATGCACCACCACCAGTTGCAAAAATTTCAAATGTTAATGTATGTAAATTTCTCATAACACATAAATCAATAAAATTCGTCATTTTTGATGTTGGAAAACGAATAAAATGTAGATTACCTCGACGACCACCTAATTCTATATTTGTTAATTCAAGTTCATCATCTCGTACACCATCTTGTCCATAAGCACGATTTGATGTTAAATAATGACGAATATTCATTAAAATTTCACCTTCAGTTCGAATTTCATCTGATGTTAAATCAAGTGGTTCAAAATAAACAAGTTTAACTAATGTTCCACCAATATCAATACCGAACCAAGGAAAAACTATTTAATAGAAAAATAAAAAAATGAATAATTTATTGATTAGATTAAAGTTTTTTCATTACCTGGAACTACTTTTTCTTCACGACCAGGTACTAATGATGATGATGTAATATTAGTTGACATTTTTGAATAAGTATTTATTGAAACTTTGGAACGTTCAATACCACTATGACTAAATCAAAGAAATTAATTTAGTGAAGATCTTTAAATGCCTTTTATTGAACACAAGAATCTATCAAATAATATGTTCTCAATTGAAGGAATTTTTGCGTATGATATACAATAGTTAAAGTTCTGATTTAAGCAATTTTAATAGATTAGACTCTACAACCGCAAACATGACGTCAATATAAATCAATTTATCTTATTGTCAACAGTTCTACTGGTTTTAATTCTCAGTTAATCGTAATAGTCTTTTTTTTAGAAGTGACGTCAGGCATTAGTGTTTTACCTAAAATAGAGGAAAAGACATCCTTCAGAAGACTTTCATCCTCTCAAAAAATATTATTATATATCGTAAAATCTTAATCAATTCTATCTTAGTATAGGTTCGAAGAGTCTGAATAGAGAAAAAAAGCTCTATTTGAATAATCAAAGCATAAGAATCTATTTGTGAAATAATACCGGCTGACATTATTATCGACTTTTTTTTCTATGATAAGAATAGTAATGTTTTATTTTCTTTTTTTTTTAATGATTTAAAGAAATCATCAATACACCTTTTTTTATCCATTTGAATTCCACATATTTGAATTTATTAATTATTGAGCAGTATCTGAAATGAGAATGTGAATAAAGAAATATGAGTATCTTTTTTTAATTGATATACATAGATAATATAACACAAAAGGAAAAAAAAATGATTATCTGACAAAATTATTATTTTTATTCAACTATAGGTTCATCATTATTGTCATCTTCATCATTATTATGATTATCAACAGATGATTCTGCTTGATTTTGTTGTTTTTTTGATGATTCTTCTTTCTTTTTTCGTATTTGTTCTTGATAATCTAAATAACAAAAAAAAAATTAAATTCTTTTAAATTTTCTATTAATTTATAATTATTCATATTTAACCTTTCAATGCTTCTTGCAATGGTTCAACAAGCATATCAAATTGATTTGTTTGTAATGCTTTAAATATATCTTGAACTGTTACAGTTTTACGTTTAGCATTTACAGCATATTGATTAGCACTAAAAAAAAAAAAGGTAAATAAATAATTTTTTATTTTAAAATCTTAAATAATAACATACGTTGTACTTATATAAAGTATAAATGTTAATGCAGCACGTGACATAGCTGCTCGAGCTTCTTTTGATATAGTTGTTGATTCTTCTAACTAAAAGAATAAAAAATAATTTCGATTTAAAAAAAAGTAATTTTTTATTAATTTTTACAGCTTCATTCATTAATCGTGTAATAACTGCATTTGGAAATGATAAATCATCAATTTCATCTGACATAATTATCTAGAAACAAAATATATTTATCAAATTAAATCAATCTTATATTGAGACTGATAATAAAAGAAAAAAACAAACAAACAAATCAAACAGGTTTGATTTTATTATCATCAGAATCTAAATAAATAAAAAAATTTAAAATGTATATATAATAAAATAAAATTATTAATCTACCTGATATATTTTTAATAACCCAACCTTTACGTTCAGGTATATTTTTCTTTAAGGCTTCTCCCCAATCTTTATCTTTCATATATGAAAGCAATATATCAAACACTAAAATAAAAGTTATATCAAATACAATAATCGAGCATTTATAGAATTGAATCATAAGAAATTGAAAAAAAAAGAAAACAATTTTACCTTGATTTATTGATAGAATCTGATTGAATGTACCACCATTGATGGAATGTTCCATATACTCTTCTATAGGTAATTTATAACAAGAAATATTTTTATCTTGACATACTTGATATGTCATATTCTAAATAAAACAAAACGAATAGAAATTCTAGAAGAACTACTAAATTGTTTTTAAATTTCATGCTTTCTTAATTTCTTTTTGCAATCATTCTACAAATAGCCAATTTATTAACCATCGAAATGTAAAAATTTGATGATATAAAATCAATAATTACTTTTCTAACACTTTCATCTACAAGTCCACCAATTACATATACATTTTGTTCATCAACATCGGTTAACATTTTTTCACCATTTGGACTTAAATAAATCAAACGTTCAGTTGGATGTGATTCATAAATTGGTTTATCACTAAGAATTAACTATATTAAAATTTAGAATTTTAATTGTGTAAGAAAGAAAGAAATGATTGTTTTTTCATCACTTGATAATTATCAAAACCACTATTAACTCGACGACATTCTTTTGCTAATGGACTATCATTTGACCAATTAGTTAGAATAAATTGAACAGGTCTTTCAGCTCGACGATTTGAACTATAACATCGTCCAATTTGTCGAGCAAGACTAGCAATTTCCTATAGATAAAAAAAAAAAGTTAATTATTATTTATCGATTATTACTCAAGAGAATGAGATGAACTAACCTTACCCGACATAGATTCATTATAAGCACAATCAATACATATAATAGGTGCTTTTGATTCTCGATTAATTTCTGCTAAACGTTCATTAGCAGTACGTTTAAAAATTTTACCTGTAGCTGATATAACTTGATCGTTTAAAACTATATACAAAAAGTATTTTCAGAAAAAGAAAATATAGAAAAAGATAATTCACTTTCAGAGGAATCAGATGGCATTTGTATTTCTGAAGAATGTTTAGGAAGTGAAGTATTTTTTTTCTTTTTACGAGTTTGTTTACGTTGTTGTCGAATACGTTCATAACGTAATCGTTTTTTTGCACTTCGTGGTAAACGTTTTGGCTTTATAGATTCAATTGTCGATTCGTTTTCATCATTATGAATAAGAGGAGAAGGTACAGATGACATAATGTAAGAATAAAATCTAAGAGAAAGTAATAGAGATTAGTAAATAAACAATAATCTAAGATATTAATCAAAAAATTGAAATATACCAGATCGCAAAGAAGTATGATGATTTTGATCTATGAAAAAATATTATGAGTTAATTTCTTTTAGATTGGATATTATCTGACAAATAATTTTATAGAAAAGATGGCGCTATTATCAAGATTTTATTCTGTATATATTTTTTAAGATTATATATATAGCTTAATTGTTATTTTTTACCATGATAATCTATATTTGATGATATTAAATTCAACAAGATAAAATAAATTTTATCAATTAAATAATCTTATATTAAAACAAGTCCTTTAATCATTCCATTACTCTCTCATTAATTGGCACCATACTGTTTATCACAAGTACTGTACATAGGGAGTATATATCAGAAAATATGATTCAGAATGTAATATTATGGTATTTTATTAATAATATCGAGATTCTCTGAGTACCATTTATGTAAAAATGATTGGAATTTCTTAAAATATTTTCGATTATCTATTATAATGTATCGTCAGAAAAGTTTTTCATTCATTTAATTACTAAATATGGTGTTGTACTCTGATCAATAATACAGATACCAATATTTCATTATCTATTTGTGTATAAGACACTCAAATATGCACAACAAATACATACATTAAAATGATAAATATCGGATCGATTCTTTTTTTGTTTTTCTTATTGAAATACTTATTTTTATTGTAATGAATAATATATATTATAGATGTTCAAATTTCAGTATATTTCTTTTCTCTCATAATAGAATATATTTTTCTTTAAGATTATAGACATATTTCTAAATGTTACATAGATTATCAGAAATATTTATCAATATAAGTTATACTTTATATATTCAAACTGAAATTCTTTCAAAAATAATGACAAATATTTTATTTTCCGCTAAAAAAAATAAATTCAACATAATCAAAAAAGAAAAAAAACTAAATAGATGTAATAAGTTTATGAATTTGTTTGTTTCTTTGTAAAGTTTCCTATATTACTATTACTTGATATACCCAATACTTGTCGTAAACGAGTTAACGGTCGTGCATTTTGTTTGCGAGCTTGTTCCATATATACCATTGCTTTAAATGTTCGTACATCATTATCATCAGCATCGCATGCAAAACGTCTTGATTCTAAACGACCTTTTTCACTATTAACAATTATATTCGATATAAGATCATTTGTTGAACCAGTTCGTTGAAGATTTTTATGTATAGATAAATTATTACTATTAGATTCGGATGCTGTTCGATTATGTATACGATGAGGTCTTTTTATTGATAAAAACCATTTTCTTTTTTCATGATTACTTGATAAATCAACACTAGATGGACATGAACGAGCACTTGCTCCTATTAAATTTGGATCAATAGGACTTTGAAGAAAATAAGCTGTTGCTGATGAACTACGTCGAAGTGATATTGGTGGTGTAAGTCGATCAATTGGTATAATATCTGGTGAAAGATATTTATCTGTAGTAATTGATGGTGATCTTGTTGTTGTCGATGATGATAATAATGATAAACGATTTATTGTTTGTTCAAGAAAACGAATACGATCAATTAAAATAGTATTAAAATTAGTCAATAATTCTTCACGAAGACGAGCTAAACGTAATTGTATTTCTCTATTAATACATAATTCATTTGTGCAACATTCATTTGGCATTTTTTGATTCAATGATTCGAAATAATAGTGTTTGCTGTATGACAACAAAAGTCGTTTAACGCACTGTCGAGTGTTCAATGACTATGCAGATTACTCCCTCTTCGTTTGCGTGTATGTATGTTTGATGGCAAATTCCGGCAATACAGAAGAGAGAAAGAAAGACGCAATTAAGAATGATCACAAGTAAGACGACACTGTAAGAGAAATGCGAAAAGAATATGTTAAAAAAAGGAAAAAGAAGAGAGAAGAAGAACTAATGGTTTAGATTGAATCAGTCGTAGTGTTAGTGCGCTTCTTCTGTGTTTTCTTGTCTCTTCCTATTCACCACGTATGTTGCTTTGAAATACATGCAATTTATATCTTACGTTCGCAAATAAGCATTCTATCGAATAGGATGTTATTCCCTCTGTCTATCTATCTATCTTTCATGTTTATTTCCTTGTCTGTTCAAAGTGAAAATTATAATAACAATGAATTCTGTCTTTTATCGAAAAGATCATAAAAGGTTTAATATGTATGTGATCTGTCATTTTCATGATTAGTGTTGACTTTTACTGGAATAAGAAAAAGAAGATAATAGTTTTAGAGTGTCTTTGACACGCAAAGAGATGATAAGATATTGAGAAAAAAAAAGGCTAAGGTTTTATTATGTGTTTTTTTTTCCTAAAGAAAAATATACAGACACACAACAACAAAAAAAGAGAAAAATTTAAGAAATATAATAATCATTTTTAAGATTTAATCTTCTTGCATTGCATTAGGATTATGTGTTGATATTGTACATTGTTGAAATTCAAGTTCATTAAGAATTGTCTGATAAAATTTTAATTGTGTTTCATATTCATTTGATATTAAATCTTTTTTTAATGATGTAATCATAGATGGTTTAGTAGAATCTATTAATTTAAGTATATTTTCATCAGGAAAACGATCATTTGTAATTCCAATTGTTTTTTTACTTTTTTCAAATTCATCAATACTAGCACGTAATAATACACATTGAGATTTAACTCGCATTGATAATGAATCATCATTACTATTAGATATATATGCCATAAAGATTCGCTAAAATAAAAACAAAACGAATGGAATCATTTTTTTTTGTTCTAATGCATATAATATAATCATTCAAATGAATAAGCAAAACAATTGTTGAAATGACATTTGTCATATATTAAATCATAAATCTTTTTATCACGATCGTATGATTTTACCATATATACATCCGAAAGAAAAAACTCTGATGTGATTTTCATATAAAAACAGATATATTATTCTAAATATCGGAATAACTTTGATCATTAAGATGATTGATGATCTTCAGAATTTTCAATTTAAAATTCATATCTATATTTTAATTAAATTAATCACTAATAAAACAAAATCTAAATTTTCTGTTATATCTTATCGTTCATATATTAAGAAGAGTATTGTTTATCATATTCTTCTCTGATAAAAATGCAATTTTACTCCATATATTCTTATTTCAGACAGGTCTTTTCATGTGTGACATATATATATATGCGTGCCATGTTAATTAAATCCTGTAATCGTAAAAAGGAACTTTTCATGTAGAAAATTTAAAAATTTTCTTCAGAATATAATGCATAGAAACGGTAAAGTGGTTCTAAGACATTTTCTTTGGTAGTTAAAATTTCTTTTTTTAATTAACTCTCTTCTCTTCACTCAGAAATGACATATCATTAAGACAACAACAATAACAACAAAATTATTTTTATTCTAATAATCTTCATAATAAAAAAAAATATGTATATTTCAACTAACCATAAGATGAGCTTTAAGTATATGACTACATTGATGTTCATTTCCATATCGAACAATTAATTGAATAATAAGATCTGTTATATTAACACTACGTGATTGTCTATATCTTAATGAATCAATAACATCTAAACATCCAATATGAAAAGCAATTGAATTTGAATTTAATTCAATTGAATTTATTAACATAAAATCTAATAATCTACCAAGATCATTATCATCAAGTATATTTGAATGTATAGTAAAAACACGTAATAATTCTAATCGAACATCTATAGCTGTTTGTTCATCAAGCATAATAAATATTTGTGTTAATTGTCCAAGTAAACATTTAAAATTTTCATTTATATTATTATAATTAATTTTTAAATAAATTAATATACGTAAAATTAAAATAAAATTCATACATGTTAATTCAGTTATTATTGGTAATGAAAGAAATTGTTGTATAGAATAAATACATGTATCAATTGTATATTGTATTTGATTTAAATTTAATTCTGTATTAAATAAACGTATAAATATACAAAGATGATTAAGATTTGTTGGATATATTAATGATATATTTTTTGAATTAATTATTAATTCATTTGAATTATTATTTATAAATAAATCATATATACGATGAAATATATTTGATGATATATATGTATGATAAATTTGATATTTAATTATATTTATATTTGGCATTGTTAATAAATAATTAATTAAATTTGAATGTATATCTAAATGAATAAGTTCAACAATAAATAAACTAAATATATATTGAAATTGTATTGATTGATTATATAAAAACCATGTTTGAATTATTATTTCATTAGATAATTGTATAGATGTTAAAATAATTGAAGAATTTTCATTATATATTTGAAGAATTTTTGTCATTGATGATAAAACTGTTTGTAATGATTCATGATTAAATAATTTCATTAATAATAAATATGCTATATCATAAAGACTATTATATTCAACTTGAGTTTTATTAAATGTTATTGGAAGTAATGCTGGTAATATAAGTTGTATTCGACATTCATCAATTAAATTAAATAAATGTAATATAAGATTATTTATAATATATATTGAAATAGTATTTGTTTGTTTTGTTAATATATAATCAAATGATTCAATTATACGAAAAAGTAATATTAATGATGCATATTTATTTTTATTTAATGATAATTCATTAAATAAATCATTAAAAAAATTTTTTGAAGAATTTTTTAATGAATAAAATATAAATTCTTGAAGGATATCTTGTAAATGTATTGTATTATTAAAAAATTCAAGTTGAAAACGATTTTGTTGACATGTTGATTCAAGACATATATGTATAGTTATCATTGTATGAAGAAATTCATTATAATTTTCAATATAAGATATTGTATTATTATATTGAATTAATTTTAATAACATTTGAAAATATACTCCATATACCTATTTTGGAAATTTTTAAAAGAAAAAAATGTTTTATTTTTATGATAAAAATAAAAAGTTTACCTTAACATATTGACCTTCTTTATTATTATAATCTGTTTTTTCTCGAAAATTTTTTGAATGAATAGCAGACATTTGTTGTAATACACTTCCATAGACAGCAATTATTAAACCATCATTAACATCATCAATTTTAATAAATGATATTTGTTGTTGATCATCATTACCTGTTAATAATTTAACAATAAGTTTATGACATATAAGTGTTGTTAACATATCTGTATTAGCAATTGAATCTGATATAAGACGTAATTGTTCACAAAATTGTCTTTGATGAGATGATTTAGGTAATATTGTATTAAGTTTAGGTGATTTAATAAATTCTCTTATTTGATTAAATAATGTTTTTGTATGTGTAATTAATGAAGTAAGTTTATCTCGTGATAAATATGGTCCTGATATAATTATATCGGATTTTTCTACACAAATTTTTGATAATGAAATAATTGTACGAAGAAGAGATGGAAGTATAATTGTAATTAATATTGGATCTAATGAAGATATAAGATGATTTAATTGATTTGAACATTGATTAAGAAGATATTCAAGATCATTTAATGTTTCATCATTATGTATACGTGTTGTATGAAGATTTTTAAGACGTAATTCAAGATCATTAACAATAATAGATGCTGTTTGAGAACTCGATTCCATCTAAAATTATAAATAAATAAGTTTTCAACAAAAAAAAAGAAAATCGAGATGAAATAATAATTTTATTCGTTTATTCTATTATTTACCACGTGCATTTACTATTCGTAATTATTAGACAAATAAAAAGAAAGAAATAGTTTGAATAACGAATAAATATTTGTGTATTATATGATTTTTCATCTATTCGTTAGAGATTTTGAGAATGTAGTAAATGACAAGGTATTATTAAATTACTGTTGAATCTATGATCTGAGAATGAGTTTAGAATATTTTATTAAAATTTGAATTAGTATTGGAAAAAGAAACGTTGATCCAATAGAATTTGATAAATACGCTTTAATAATTTATGAAAGACAAAAAAAAGCGGTCATGGGAGTGACTGATGGGGAGTTTCTTGAAAAGGAGGGTAACCATCAGTCTTCGGACCGCATTTTCTTTCTATTTCTATTTATTATTTATATTGAATTTCATTTGAAGTTGTGCAATAACTTAATAGTACAAATGTAAAACTTATGATGTCTCAAAAAACTGCTAGGTGGAAGTTGTCATATTCAATAATTTAAAATCATTTCAGTACAATCACATTTACGTATCATGAATGCTTTTAAATAACAAAAATGTTATGAGAATTTATCTTATCAGATAAGAATGAAGAATCAGAAAACATCCATTCGAACACGAAATGGAAGAATCGATTCGTTTTCGATTATTTATTAGGATAAACTCTTGTATTACAAATAATTTAGAAAAAAGAATTTTATGCTCGAGATAATAAAAATGAAAAAATATAAATAAAATTTAGGCATCACTCCCTTCGAACAACTGATTTTATTTATGACAACTATCAATACAGCTGATAATAGATAATGGATTATATGTATAATTAAAAGATCAATCGATAACTCTTGTTAGCAACATGCCGACACGTATTGGTGTAAAGAGACATAACTTTGAATAATATTTATGACATTTGTGCTTATCAATAAGATCTTCATTGTGATATCTATCAAATAGGAAAAAAATATTTAATAAAGTTTGGTAGATAGTGAAATTCTAAGAATGTATTACTCGTTCGAACTTTTCGAACATACTGTATGTAAAGAAAAAGTAACCTGTAATAATATAAATTATTAGTGTTGGTCGAGTAATTAATATTTAATGTAAGGCATATTTTTTACGACATTCTTTGATAAAATATTCTTATATAAAATAATAATTTAAATATTGATAGTATAGTACATTTGCATGCAATGTTAATGCAGCCAAATTATCATTCGTTTTATCAGTATCCTAATACTAAATATATAAATTAATTAGCTAAACGAACTTTAGATCAAACGTGAGATAAAAATAATATAATTTTTTTGCTCTGCTTTTAACTGACAATTGATTTTTTCTTTCTATTTCATCAATCGCATTTATAGATTTATTTTTTTGCAGCTTGACAATTAAGTCTTTTTTTTATTGAAGTTTTATGAAATAATTGATTAAACATTAACAATTTTTGTTTTAAGTTCATCAAGGAAGATCTAAAAAGCTACGATGTATTGAAAAAAAATTGTTAAAATCTAAAAAATAGAGATATGAGATGTGTCCGAAGACTAATTTTCTAACTCTTGAATTTTAATTGAAATATTATAGTCAACTACCGATTTTATCTATTGTCTCTTGTTTACATTATTGAATTTATGTTGTTGCAAAATGGGAAGACAAGTAAATGTTGGCGATTATAGATATGAAATTATCGATAATTATAATATCAGATGCAAAATCAAAAACCAAATATTGAATTGTGGTGCGTAAGAATGTTTTACAATTGAGCAATAAAGATCACTACATATCTTGACTCTTGGCGACTACAGGTTATGAAAATAATATATCAATCTATACTTTAACACTTGGATACAGTAATTGGAAGAAAAATTATTGAATCTCCTTTAACTAAATTTTATCAATTTCTCTAACGACAGAATAATGATGCTATGATCGGCTTTAAGTTCAGAATTCATATAAATAAAATGATCAGTTCATTTAAAAATATGAAAATCGTAACGGATGGCAGAGAAAGCATATTTTGTTGAAGGCTCTACAACAGTAAAAACGAAAATAACACAGAAAAATATCTATAATTTATTAAACCTACTAGAATATCGATAATAGGACGGAAGTCTATGTTACGTAAAATTGTATTCGATATACTGTTCTACTTGGTACTGTATATTGCACAAAATAAAATAATATGGTCACATGAAGTGAACCAAACACGCTAGCCAAAGAAATGAGGTTCACTTCACATAGAAAAAAAAATTATAATAAAATATGATTCCAATATTTATAATGTTTGCAAAAAAAAGTTTTCTTCGAAATTTGAAAGCTACGGCATATTGTCTAGTTTTTCATGATCTCCCTAAGCATCTCAAACACCAAATTATCAAAAACTATATATTTGGAAAGAAGTTTTAAAGTTTTCCACAAAATAGATTTTGAGCGGTTTTGAAGTTTATATAGGGATGGTTTTTAGAAGTTTTCGAAATCATTTAATAAAACTTGTTTAAGATTTTTTTCGATTTTGCAAAGAACGACTTTTAAGAGAATTTAAAGTTTATCTGAAATGGTTTTCAAAGATTCTTTTCGATTAATCTACGCATAGCTTTTAGAGGTTTTTAGGATGCATTTACAAATGATTCTTTGGCTTTCATGAGATTTATCTGTGAATATTTTTGAAGATTTTCAAATTTATTTAGAAAGTACTTATTAATTTTTTAGTTGAACACCATATACCTTCTAGCAGTTTTGGATTCTCGAAAGGTAAATATATGTACACTCTGATTTGGTTAGGACTACTTTAGTGCATGGCAGATAATCTTTGAAATATTCGTTAATCATAGTAATTCTAGATTCTTCATTACGTCTTAGCACTAAATGTATAAATTGTACAAAATTATCAATATTTAATTGTGCATATTCACTCCCGCATCTGCAAGAAATACATCTGCAAGAAATTATGAAAGATTTGGTATAATTATCATATTTTAAAAACAAGTCAACTATCCCCTGATCAAATGATATGATATAAAACCTGAGACAAAAGACTACAGTCAAGAGTCTCAAATTTTCTTTTCTTTTTCTTCTCTTCTCTTTTTCAGCCTGGATTTGTTTTTGTTTTGTTTTAACGTTAGGTTTAAATAAAGGCGTTGAAACCCAAAAAAAATTGTGCATATTCACTCTTCCATCCTGATTTTTGATGAAATACTCCACATATCTGTTTATTGGGACTTGAGAGAATAATGTATGACTCTGAGTTTGGCAATAATAAACGTACAATACTTTATAATAAAACAGCAATAGTTTATCCGAATGTCTATTTTATATTCAAATGCTAAATTTTATAGCATATGCTATTGGAAAAATTTCTTCTAAATGTTTCATACATTCACAAGAATTTATATAAATATAATGTTTTAAATATTTGATTTTTGATATTTTTCAATTTCTCACTTTTAATTTACTTAAACTACGAAAACAAAATTCAAAATTTTTCGTTTTGTAATTGATCGTTAGAAAAAATGATACCATCAAGAGAGAAGAAAAATACTGATACCAGATACTTTTCATTTATCCCACTGAAAATAATGAAATACAACCACTTTCTTCAAAGGCAAGGAGAGGAAGCACCAGAACTGCTTTCGAAATATTTGATCCTTACTTAAATTAATTTATTTCTATAGTTCTGTAATTGTATTGATTAGTTTATACTTTGTTTTTATATAATAAAGAATTAATAAAATAAAGTTATTCAAAAAAATAAGGTATAGAACCTATATTAGTAAGCAAATGTATATAAGACTATAATGAATTCATATTTACTAGGTTGATTATATCTACCTATGTGTATATAGTCACTTCCTCTTTTAAAATAAAACACCACTTGCTATTAATATCACTTCTAAAATAAAATTGTTCCTCTATACTTTTCATAGAATTGATTCCTCAATGTTTATAACAAATCAACATTTAATGTTTCTCAGTCTATTGAGGAATGAATAGAATTGAATTTGATTGACTGGAAACACGTCTCCCACAAAAATGCTGTATATTTAGTCATATACACGATGATTTGTTTTATACGATACTTCGATCTCTTAATCATTGATATAGAAACTAAATATGCTCCGATCATGTTGTCTAGCTGAGCGTAGCTTATGTTCTATTCAGTTAAAAATTGGTTCAGTTCGTGAGTTATAATCTATAGAAAAAAAATTAATTAACAACTGAGAATTTTTTCAATACGTACACGTTACTGTTTGGGTTTACATATCACTAATATCAACAGTGGATCTGTGATTTATATAACTAGTAGGAATTCAGTTGAAAGGAGTGACTCTCCTTAGAAAACCTAGTTTGAATATCATTTGAAGGTGTCTTGACTCAGTTTTAGGCAGTTTCTCCTAAAAAAAAGAACCTTCATCTGAATAAGGAAAGCAATCTTTTCCTGTCGATCCTCCTTCAACTTCACCAACAAGTGTTAACTTAAATGCTATACACGTAGAGACTTAAATTATCATACTATATCAATTATATGCGTCCATGAAATATCCTAAGCTGCTTAGAGTTTTTCTCATAACTTACATTGAATGAATAAAGATGCAGCCATGCTTTGACCTTAACCGCTGCGGCGATCATGCAGTCTGTCGCTTTTTCTACTTGAGCTTGGTTCCAGTGGAAGTGTAGACACATCAATATTTTTGTATTAAAAAAACAGAGTATTGGAAACGTATGAAATTTTCTAGATATTCACGAGATACTATAGGATATAGTTTGGTGAAAATCAGTAATTTCAAATTTTTCTTATTTTGGGAATATAAAGAATATATTAAAGTCTTCTCAAGTGATTGAATAGTTTTGACAGCTATTGCGCATCTGCATGCGCTAACAGAAATATCTTTCAGAAAATTTCGAAAATCTAGATAAGTATTTCGCTCCAATCTTCCAAACACCATTTATTACTATTCCTGAAAATCTTTCCCAAAACTATCTTTGTATAATTCTGAAAATATTCTCAAAAATTATCTTTGTACAATTTTGAAAATATTCGCAAAACTATCTTTTTATAGTTCTGAAAATATTCCCAAAACTATTTTCCTGGAATCCTGAAAAACTATCAAACATCGGTTTTTAAATTCATCAGAAAAATCTGGAGTGAATAATCTAGGTCTTCTTGAAGTTTCCACAGCGTATTTTGAATTTTCTATAATATAGAAAAGAAAACTGTGAACAAAAATTTATTATACAAAAAACTGGTAAAACGTGGATTTTGGACTCTATTTTGGTTCACGCGGTTTCTGGTTCACTTCACGTGACCATTATAATCGATTTTTAATCATTTTTTAATCAATTTTAATCTGATTCCTGGTCTTATTTTTTTTACATAGGTGCTAGACAATCGCCTGTCTGGATCTTCGAGCAAATGATATTGGGGATGAAGGAACTTTCTATCTTGCTAATGCATTGAAACAGAATCAAGTGATATTGATGATATTGAAATTTTCTCATGTATGATTTATAATATAATGTAGACAGCCACGAGACTCGAACTTCGTGGAAATGAAATTGGACCGAGAGGCAAAAAATATTTGACAGATATGCAACAAAATAGAACGGTTGGTTATTGTTTACTCTGCTGATCTTGTCGTGATGTTTTGAAAGCTATTTTAGACACAAATCGAATTAGATCTTGATGGTGAGAACAATAGCTTCTCGGATCTTTTTTCAGAGTAAACTTAAAATAAAACAGGAAATCGATACTGTAGTAGATAGGAATATGGTCATCCAACATTAAGTCATCATCCATAGTCATCTTACGTATTTTTCAGGTACAATAGAACCATCATGTCCACAAGGCCATCATCTGAAACTATGTGACTCATACCATCGGTGAAAGAATAATAGCTACGAATATGCAAGCTTTTACTTTAGATGTAATATATATTTGGAACGAACTTACGGTTTCTCATGGCATTGTTCCTGTGAAGCAGAAGGATTTGACATTTGTGAAGAATGTGCACAAAAACAGATCTGAGTTCATTAATCATTCAAATATATATCAGAAATTTTTTATCATAATTATTACTTTTTATCTATTTACATGTATTACAAGCGGAGATACCTGGCGCTGTCTGGGATAATATACGGTTACTTCGTGTACGTAGAAGGAAACTATTTTCGCATGATCTCGTGTCTAAACTATCGATTTACAGGGTGTTCCAAAAGTCCTGCGGGAAAGTAAACTAAAATAACTCTCATGAATCTCAATCGGTTCGATTAACTGTTTTTACAGGATGATAGAGCGTCCCTCAAAGTTTTATTTCGTAAATTGACGCGGGAACCGATGCAACTAGTTAATCGATGTTTTAATAAAATATAGTGAACCTAGGGTTATTCACTGGGCTGATTCCGAATATCACCATGATTTTTCTCCAAGTGCCTCCAGAGATCCAATTTTTGGAAAAACAATTTCCTATGAGAAAAAAAATTTTTCTAATTGATTTTTTTTATACTTTCAGATAATAGGGCATGTCGAGTAAGCTACCAAAGCCTATTTTTTATCCGTTTAAATGAGCTTTTTAACGATATACGGGAATAGAAAACTTGTTAGTGTTATAAACATTTTTAAACAGATATGTATTAACAAGGTTAACGGAGTTAATTTTGTTTTTATTTATCTATATCTTCTTATGAAAATGGTACTTAACGAAAAAATGATCAAAACACAGCCTTTTCGAACAGATTGAACAGTTGATGCAGGCTGTTTCAACACATTGTTTCTCTTGACATTGTTCGATGGAGGCAACGAGAGGAAAGCAAACTTGAAGAACATTTTGAAAAGGAGATAGATTAACACTTGTATATCCACTGGAAAACCACGAATATTGTATCACGTCTTTGAATACACGAGACGAAAGTTGATTATAAACAAGAGATATTAATTTAATGATGTTGTTTCTTTTCCATAGATTAATATCAAATTTGTTCAATTGCAACATGGTAATACATCCGTTTGATTAAACTTTTCATCTGGCGATAGAAGTAAGGTGCCAGTAATGCAAAGTTTCCACAAAATTTATTTTTTGTTTTTTCACACATATTCTGATTCGTCATGAGTTGCTGATCACGAATATCACCTTATTATTTGATTTAAGTCAAGTATTCATAGAGAAACACTCAAAATACTGAGTGATAGTCAAAAACATGAAAAACTCTTGTTTTCAGAAACAATGCGATAACTATTTTTTTGCTCGAGTTTTTTGGATTTTTGAGGTGATATTCAGATTCCTCATGTAAAACTGAGTATAGAAATGTTAACTAAAGACTGATTGCATGTACCGTGTCCAATAAAGAATTCGGGGTGGTATCACCTCTCACCCTCGTGGTGCGCGACTTTGTGGATATATCTAGTTTTTTTCCCTATGAGATGGAAACTTTATTCAAACGCCATTAGAACCGCCGTTTGACGCGCTACAAAGTTATAGCCTTTTTTTTTTATGGCTTTTTATGAGGGAGTACAGTGTCTCTTTTCTCAAAACATCTGTAAATCTTCTAACTTATAAAACTTCGAGGTCATATTGGGCAGTTCTCATTATCATAGTTCGATTTGAAGAGAAAATGAATAGCATATTAGGAATCAGCGCAAAAAAACTGCATCGAACACAATACTTTTTAACAAAAAAATTTTTTTACGAGAAATTGACCTTCTGGGGGACCACAGGCAAATTTTTGGAAAAAAAATGCTGAGGAGTACGTGTGACTTTTTCGTAAAAAGATTTTTTTGTTAATAATTATTTTGTTCGATGCAGTTTTTTGCGCTGATTCCTAATATGCTATTCATTTTCTCTTCAAATCGAACTATGATAATGAGAACTGCCCAATATGACCTCGAATTTTTATAAGTTAGAAGATTTACAGATGTTTTGAGAAAAGAGACACTGTACTCCCTCATAAAAAGCCATAAGAAAAAAAAGAAGATCATAACTTTGTAGCGCGTCAAAAGGCGGTTCTAATGGCGTTTGAATAAAGTTTCCATCTCATAGAGCAAAAAACTAGATACATTTACAAAGTCGTGCACCACGAGGTTGAGGGGTGACACCATCCGCATTTCCATACTGAACA